>RJWH01010165.1:0-18312 GCA_004363575.1 Solenodon paradoxus
AAGGACCAGTGACCAGAAGAACAACTACTCATGACAGCCCCTTCTCTGTCCCCGTTGGAAACAGGTGGCAAAGGCATGGGGGGCTGGGAAGGCGGCATCCGCGTCCCCGGGATATTCCGCTGGCCTGGGACGCTGCCGGCCGGCCGGGTGGTCGCGGAGCCCACCAGCCTGATGGACATCTTCCCCACCGTGGTCCACCTGGCGGGCGGCCAGGTGCCCCAGGACAGGTGTGTATGAGCGAGACGGAACCACCGGTTCCACCTTATGGACGGCTGTCCTCTGACATGTCACACTGAGGGACAGAAATAACAGCAGTAGGAGGATATTAAAATTTTTTCTCATGATAGAAAAAAATCACAAACAAGACAAAAGAAAAAACCGAGTAAAGAAAAACTTTTAAATTTAAAATATTAGTTACAGAAGAATACAAAAAATCAACGTGAAACTTCAGAGTACAAAATTCTCATGAAACAAATAACAGAAAAGAAACTTTAAAAAGAAGAGCATTAAAAAGATAAGATTAGAGAAAAGAATAACACAAAATACAAAAATAGTGAAGAAAAATTTTAAAAGAAAAAGCAAATATCATAGGACAATAAAAAGAATAAAGAAAATAAAAGCAAAGCCTAAAGGAAAAAAAACTCATGAAATAATAACAAAAAAAATAAATTTGAAAAAGACCATGAGAAGGCTAAGACTCCAGAAAAACATTAAAAAGGAAAAGAAAAAAATAGTCCTGCCCAATTCCAAAAATAATAAAATAACTGTAAAAGAAAATATAAAAGCAAGAAATTCTCATCAAAGTGAAAAATGAAATTTAGGAAAGAACACCGTTCAAAAGATCCTTCCAGAAAACAAAAGCAATAAAGAAAATAGACATACTCAAGAGAGATGAAACAAAAGAAATACGAACAAAAAGTTTAAAAAGCACCTGGATACATGAAGGAAAAAATTTAAAAACGGAGAAGATGTCAGTGAACATTCACAGGACACCAAGGAGTCAAGAAAAAAGAAATGGAAAAATGAAATTAAAATAAGGGACAAGAAATAATACAGAAAGAAAAGCACAGCGACTCCCCCGTCCTCCCCGGCCTCAGACGGAAGATGGGATTTGGCCCAGAGCTCCCGCTGCAGGACGGATCCAGCCTTCAAACTCCGCATTTGCAACAGGACAGGAATCGACCCCCGACACCCGGCCCCTCCGCGTCGCCCCTGAAATCCCACCTGCTCCAGGAGTTACACCTGCTCCGTGATTCCCCCTCCACCGTCCCGCAGACACTCCCTCCGACCCCAGAGGAGCCGTGGAAGCCGATAGGGGGATAAGGATGGATGTCACTCTTCCCCGAGAGAACTGCACCCGAGTCGTGAAGGAAAAAGTGGGGTTCCCTAGGGTGTCACCCCCACAGACCATTTTATTGGGTGGCTGACAGGCTCCCCAGAGACAGTGATAGTGCACGTGAAGAGAGATTCATGTCTGAGTCCACCTATCCATCATCTATCTCTTTATCATCTATGTGTCTGTAGCTATCGCCTGTCAGTCATCTATCATGTGTCAATCTTCTACTGTCTGTCTTCTATCGTCTGTCAATCATCTATTGTCTGTCAGTCTTCTATCGTCTGTCAATCATCTATTGTCTGTTGATCATCTATCATGTGTCAATCATCTATTGGTATCAATCTTATATCATCTGTCAATCTATCGTCTGTCAATCTTTTATCATCTGTCAATCATCTGTTGTCAATCATCTATCGTCTGTCAATCTTCTATCCTCTATCATCTCTATCAACTATATTTATCATGTGTCTATTATCTTTATCTTTCTAGCCACCCTCTCTCTTTCTATCAGCTAATGTATCAATCTATCATCTTTCTGTATCTATCATCTATCATTTATCAGGTCTCTTCTGTCAATCATCTATCATCTGTCAATCATCTATCGTGTCAATAATCGATCATGTCAATCATCTATCGTGTCACTCATCCGTCGTCTGTCAGTCATCTCTATCAACTGTATTTATCATGTGTCTGTTATCTCTATCTTTGTAGCCATCCTCTCTATCTTTCTATCATCTAATGTATCAATCGATCATCCATCTTTATCTATCACCTATCATTTATCAAGTCTTCTGTCAATCACCTATCTCTCCATATGATCTATCATCTATCTGTTTCTCCATCACTATCATGCATCTATCATCTATATTGATTATGGGTCATGTGTCTATTATCTGTACCTATTATCTATCAATCACCCATCAACTGTTTTTTTATCTTGTCTGTCACCTATCTTTCTCTCATGTCTTTTTCTGTCATCTATCCCATCAATCTAACAAAGAGCTACCATCTGTCATCAATCAGTGTTTGTATCAAGCATTTATCAACTATCAATCTATCCCAATCAGCAATAATCACTGCCATCTATCCATTATCTATAGTTCTCTCTCTGATCAACCTATACTCTCTTCATGATCACTGTACATAGGTAGGAACCTACAAGCTATCATTTACGTATCTGTCATGTATCAATAGATCATCCCTCTTTATCTTCTCTCTTTCACCTCTCTATCTACTGACCAATCATCGATGTCCTTCTGCATATCCATCAGCCATTTCTAATTATATCTCTATCAGCTATCTAGATTGATCCCGGAATGATCACCTCTGCCCTCTCTCAGACCAAACCCTGTCATCTATTATCTCTGTAGGCATCTATCCATCTCTGTCATCTAACTCTGTGTCCTCCATCTGTCCTCTATCCTCCATCTGTCCTCTGTCTAATAAGACCTTGATTTTAATCAACTGGTTCACACCATCATCAAGGCCGATGAATTGAACGGTCCATGTCTCATCAGCAGACTGGAATCTCAGGCACAATTCCCATGGAACAATCTTGAGGAACATCTGCATCTTCCCCCAGAAATCTCCATCTCAGGCCCTTCGTCGTCATCCAGGAGGACCTCCTGTCCTCAGTTTACCCATGCTGGACACTAACCTCATCTACAAGAGACCTTCATAGCCACACCTAGCCTCCTGTGTCCCCAAACACCTGGGGACCCCGTTGCATCAAGGAGACACACCAGATGGAGCCCTCCCAAGGAGGGTTTCATAAAAACACAGCCAGACACTTAAAACGGGTTACCATCGTGAGGGAAAACACTGCATTTCTACGTCAAATTCTGATTGAGGACTGTCCACATGGTGGGAAGAAAGGGCCTCCCAGTCAAGTGTCCTTCAGTCGCTTCTGTGAGCTGACTCCGCCATGCACGGGGAAACGTATCTTGGAATCTTACATGATGCAAATGTTTTCTGATGTCTGAACACTCGATGTCCATGCATCAGAATCCAGGTGGAAGGTAAGAAAGATGCATGTTGACCTGCAAAGGTCCATGCATGCACGTGTGTGTGTGTGCATGTCCTGAGGAGGCAGTGATAGGAAACAAGTGACCCTCACATTTCTCTCAAGTATCTTGCTCAGTTACCTTCAACTTGGCCACTGCTGGGGTCACTCCTCTCTGTGTCAGCTGGACCCCTGCAGCCTTGGACATTGAGCCTCAGGTGCAAAACAGCCCAATGTCCTCGGTCTGAGTCCCTCTGTGTTCACTTCACTGTGTCAGGGTGATTGACGGCCGTAACCTGATGCCTTTGCTGCAAGGAGATGTGAAGCACTCGCCACATGAGTTCCTGTTTCATTACTGTGGGGAGTTTCTGCACGCGGCACGCTGGCAGGAGAAGGACAGTGAGTTTACAGCTCTGCTGACCAGGGGCGGGTTGTGTTAGCCAGGTTCTCCAGGGAAGTGGAATGAGGAGGATGTGTGCATGGATGGATGATGGATGTATGATAATGGATGATGGATGGATGATGGATGATGATGGATAATGGATGATGATTGATGATGGATGATGATGGGTGATGGATGGATGATGATGGATGATGGATGGATGATGATAGATGGCAGATGGATGGTGATGATGGATGATGATGGATGATGGATGGGTGATGGATGATGGATGATGATGGATGATGGACGATGGATGATGGATGGATGATGATGGATGATGGATGGATGATCATGGATGATGATGCTGAATGGATTATGGGCGATGGATGATGGATGGATGATGATGGATGATGGGTGATGATGGGTGATGTATGGATGACCATGGATGATGATGAATGGATGATGGATGATGGATGGATGATGATGGATGATGGGTGATGGATGGATGATGATGGATGATGGGTGATGATGGGTGATGGATGAATGATGATAATGATGGATGGATGATGATGGATGGCAGTTGGATGATGATGATGGATGATCATGGATAATGATGGATGATGATAGATGATGATAATCACAGATGATGGATAATGGATTGATGATAGATGAATGATAGATGGATGAATGATACAAAGAAGTGAGCAAGGAAAGAGGAAGGAGTTAGAAGCAGTTTGTTTTGATTTATTTTGGTTGTTTTCTGTTGTAATCCATTCATCATCCATCTTTCTATCTATTCATCCATGAACCCATCCATCAACCTACCCATCATCCATCAGTCCACCCACTCATACATCTATACATCCATTTATACATCCATCCATCTACCCAGAAACCCAATCACTTGTACTTCCTCTCTCCTTCCTTCCTTCTTCCCTCTCTTGACAATGAAACACTACAACGAGGGTCATCCTGGGAGTAGCCACATGGGCAGGCTGGGCTATTCAACACCTACCACTCACCGTTGAGACACACACACACACACACACAGGACAGCAGTGTCCAGTCTGTCCACACGTCTTGTGCTCTTCTCCCTCCTCTTACGTTCTTGACGTGGAACGTGAATCGTCAGCTCCAAGGCTGGTTCCTGGGTCGGGTGCCCACAGTCGACGGGTCCCTACTGTGCTCACCGCTCCCTCTTTGCATGCAGGTGGAAGGCTCTGGAAGGTCCACTACACCACACCCCGGTTCCACCCCGAGGGTGCGGGCGCCTGCTACGGCCGCGGCGTGTGTCCCTGCTCTGGGGACGGCGTGGCCCACCACAGCCCCCCCTTGCTCTTCGACCTCTCCCGGGACCCCTCAGAGTCACAGCCCCTGTCCCCCAGCTCGGAGCCCCTGTTCCACACAGTGGTCAGTCGCGTGGGCCAGGCGGTGGACGAGCACCGCAGGTCGATCAGCCCGGTGCCCCCGCAGCTGTCCCTCCACAACATCGTCTGGAAGCCATGGCTGCAGCCGTGCTGTGGGACCTTCCCCTTCTGCTCCTGTGGCCAGGACGGGGGCGACGGCGAGACCACGCCTCACGCTCTGTAGATGTCCTTCTTCGCAAGGAGAAGACATGACTGACGTGGGAGGAGGAGACCCCTAAGTCCCGCTGGTGGGAGCACAGATGAGCACAGCCTCTATGGGAAATGGGATGAAGATGCCTCAGCAACAAGAAAAATCAAACATCCTGTGATCCACTCATCCCGTTACTAGGTATTGATCCAAAGGAATTGCAATCAGGACCCAAGAGGGATCGGCACCTCTGTGTAAAGAGCAGCACTATTCTCAGTAGGCCTGGAAGCCGCTTGAGTGTCCATGGATGGGTGAAGATGCATGGGTGGATGAAGATGGATGGGTGTACATGAATGAGTGAACGAAGGTGGATGGGAAGATGGATGGAAGTAGATGGGTGGACGAAGATGGATGGAGGAAGATGGATGGAAGTAGATGGGTGGATGAAGATGGATGGAGGAAGATGGATGGAAGTAGATGGGTGGATGAAGATGGATGTGTGGATGAATGTGGATGTATGGATACAGATGGATGTATGGATGTATGGATATAGATGGATGGATGGATGAAGATGGATGAAGATGGATTCATAGATAAAGATGGATGCATGCATGAAGGTGGATGGATGAAGATGAATGAGTGGATGAAAATGGATGTGTGGATGAAGGTGGATGGATGAAGACGAATGAGTAGATGAAGATGGATGTATGGATGTAGATGGTTGGATGAAGATGGTTGGGTGAGGATGGATTCATAGATAAAGATGGATGCGTGGATGAAGGTGGATGGATGAAGATGAATGAGTGGATGAAGGTGGATGTATGGATGTATGGACGTAGGTAGATAGATGGATTAAGATGGAAGGATGAAAATGGATTCATAGATAAAGATGGATATGTGGATGAATGAAGGTGGATGGATGAAGATGAATGAGTGGATGAAAATGGATGTCTGGATGTAGATGGATGGATGGATGGATGAAGGTGGATGGATGGATGAAGATGGATTCATATAGGTGGATGATGGATGAAGATGGATGGTTGGACGAAGATGGATTCATAAAGATGGATGCATAGATAAAGTTGGCCAATGAAAAAAGGAGACAGGATGCATCAGACAATGGAACATGATTCAGCCACTAACAAGAAGGAAATCCTCCTATTTATGCCAACGTGGGCACATACAAAAGGCGGATGCCCCATGGAACAAGTCGAGACACACAGGCGTGGGGACTCGACCAGCTCAGAGACTCAGAGACTTATCCAGACGGGAACGGTGCTGGGGGAGGGACTTGGGTGGGAGCCATGGAGAGAGAACGTGTCACGGTCTCCGCCATCTGGGTCCAAAATGAATTCGAGCCAAGGAACTTCCCGAACCCCAAGATGATTCCAGTAAACAGTCCCCGTGGAAGATTTGCACGTTACGAAGGGAGTCGATCTTCAGTCTTTTCAACACACACACCAGAACAGCGTCAAATGCAGAAAGCATCCGTCCCCATCACTGTCCATACTTGCCAACATGCAAAAACGCCCAGTCATGGGCCACCTGCAATCTCTGTCAAGTCTCAATTTCATGTGTCCATCATACCTCCATTAAAAGGGAACCCACCTAATTTTTAAGACCCACGCTGCTCTCCCCAGAGTCCAGAGACAGGTCCCAGGAAGGGGCGCTAGGTTACTTTTAAAAGGAGATCGACATCGACTATCAGTACACAGGGCGGAGCGAGCGAGCTGCAGCTCTGCTCTCTGAGGAATGCAGGAGGCGGGGTGGACTTTAGTGGTTCCAGGTCAGCAAGATGTAGGACTTGGTGCAATTTGCTCAGTGTCACGCGATGTGGTCTGGGACAGGCGAGAGAAAGAGTCGGCTGAGGAATCCATTACAATGTGACTGCAAGGCAGGAGTCAAAACAATATACTTAGGGTCCATGCACATTCCCAGGAGGGACAGACACCTGGGTCTGGGGTCCACGGATGTCCCCAGGAGGGACTGGGACCCCGGTCGACAGTATAGGATATTATTAGAAAGACTGAGACAAGGGTTTCTTGAGAATCCTGTTCAAGTGCCCCACAGCGAAGCTTTGGACGGGGTTCTTTACAAAATCTTGTCACCTGTACCTTTCTGGGAGCCCTGGTCCCATCAGGTCTTTGTCCACAGACCACGATGCCCATGACCCAGAAACTCTGCCAGTGACAAAGGACATATCACAAGCTTACTGCAAACTGAGGCATGAAAGACATGCATAAGTTCTGGGAAGGGGCTGTCGTTTGGGGGATTTTTTTGTAGAGGAGAGAAATAAGCCAGAAAGGAAAAATACTAAAGTGTCCCCTCACCTCCCAGCTCCCCGGCTAAAAGAGAGAATGAACAAACAGTGCACTTCCCCATATCTGGTTTACATAAAGTCGGGGATCCTCCAAACATCTGCTTCCTCTTCCCTTTTTTTTTTTTTCCTTTCAGGGGAAAGTCCATGTTCTCTTGACTTTCTTCCTTTTTTGTGGTAAGAACTCTTCTTACTCATTAACTCTTTCGGAAGTCTTGAAATTCCTTTCAGAGACCGAACTCTAGAAATGAATCTGGGTGAGGAAGATCGGGGGCTGGAGAGGAGAAAGGCCAGGACTGGGGAAGTGGCCAGCTCCTCCTGGGACCTGGCTACCAAGCTACTCGGCCAAGACCAAGACCAGGCTGCTTGACCCTTCATTCTGAGGCCACCCTCGACATCCATGCCTCCACCAGCCACCAGCTCTTCTGGAACAGGGTCCCCTCCACACCTCATATCATTTTCATGAGTTACCATGAGTTGCTGTGGGGGGACAGGAGCAGACACGGCAAATATGAAATGCTGGGGAAAAAAAAAATTAAACAACAGAGGGCGTGTTCTGTCCCATCGACTCAGATTTCAGGCTGCCTCATAGTCTCAACGTGGCTGCGCAGCACCAGACATCACACAGCTGTTCCAGGCAGCCTTCACCCATAGAGATAAGTGGAGCTTGAGTTTGCTCCTCTTTCAGGGGGCAGCAGGCTACACCAAATAAATATTGAAAGAGGGGGAAAAGAGTGAAATCTCGAAAGAACAGAAAGGAGTCTCGCATGACGCTGAAAGCCAGAATCGTCAGCCCTTGTCAGGAGGCCCCACTCATTTTGCACATCTGTTAGGGGAAATAGTCTTTTTTCTGTTCTTGAACACACACGCGCACACACACACACACACACACACACACACACACACACAGAGCAAGAACCCTGAGTTGCTGCAAAACAAGAATGAAAAATCTCAGAGAATAGCTGCCTCCCTCTGCAGATGGGTTCATTGTTTTGGATACGAAGAAGGAGACAGACGATGCCAGAAGGATGCATCCTGCCTCCTCATCCAGGTCCCCGCCATTGGAAATAAATCTCTCCGGAGCTCGGGAGCAGGGAGACAGCCTCACAGAACGAGCAGCCCAGACGGGGGCTGAGCGGGTTGGAGGGTTATGATAAGAAACTCCGCTAAATCTTCCTGCCCATTGCAGAGACCTCGAATTCCTCCAGCCGCCTGCAGGGCTGGTCCTTCTCTTAGACACCATCTGACCTCACTGCTCTGTGCAGATAAGAGGCTCTTTTATTCTTGCACAGGGGGCCTCCTCCGGGACCCTGGAGTCTCAGCCTCTGGTGCATTGATCATTGTCGAGGACCAGGAAGGAGAGAGAAAAATGCGCTTTCTCCCCACGGGCCTCTCGCTTCTCTCCCAGCCAGAGCAATGCACGAAAGGAAAAAGCAACAACAAAAGCCAGAAAGATAAAAAAAAAAAAAAAAAACCCAAAAAACAGAAATGCAGGTACACAGGCTGTTTTCCTGTGTAAGGGCCTCTGATTCAGCCCCTGAAGGAAGCACAGACAGACAGACTCCTGCGGGGAAAGGCGGCAGGAAAATATCTCTGGAATTTCTGCCTGTGTGTTTTTAAAGGCTGAGTTAACGCCCAGAGAAGTTTGCTCTAAGACCTGGGCGCTGTTTTCTCCTGGAACCGTGTGGTTTTGCCCGGGGAGGCATCCTTGTGTGTGCCTGGAAGGGGTTAAAAAGCTGAGAGAAATTCCAGGCAAAGCAGGAGCTGGGAGTGGCTGGGGGTGGGGAGATTGCAGAGCAGACTGAATGGGCCCCCCGAGGAGCCAGGATTCTGCAGCGGCCTCGGGGCCAGTTATTTCCAGCCTGAAGCCACACTGCCCAGCTTGTTTTTCTTTTTATCTCTGCAGATTTAAGTCTGCTCTTTGACCCTTGAGCAAGAGAAGGTGAGCTGTTTACAAAAAGTCGGTTAAACTTTGACTCCCTGCTGGCCTCAGGGCCCAGCTCCTGTGGTTTGAGATTTGCAAGACGCCTGAGCTTTTGGAAAAGGGGGTTTATTCAGGGACCCCAGAGAGAGACCCCCGACCTCCCCTCCAATGTCTGCGGGATGGTCTGAAAGCCTGGCCTGTGAGAACGGGCGATCTGACCCCCAAAGGAGAAATCAGGGTCTTGCAAAGAAGTTTCAGCAGACACTGCGTTACCCAGAAAATAATGGGGAGCTTACATGGAATGCACGGCACCCATAACTCAGGGACAGAGCCCTTCCCTGACTTCACATCCTGCAGCTGCCTCCCAGGTTCCTTCGCCGTTGCTCATTTTGCTCTCAAAACTTTCTGACACCCTTGAAGCCAAGCGATAACGTCTCTCCACCTCCAGGGACACTTTCTAAAGCTCAAGTGCTGGGCCCCTCGTCAAGATTTCAACCAGACTTGGAGAAACCAGTTTTCCTGCCTGTTGAACGCAGGCGGCATCTCTAGGCCAAGAGCATCCCTTTGTCTTCTGCAAAGAGTGAGGGCGGACGATGCGCCTCAGGCGAGAATGTCTTCAAAGAATGTTCCAGAACCGCGTTTTCCACGCTATGCAGGCGTGTGCTGGAGGCCTGGGGGAACAGAACGAGTACTGTTTTCCTCCACACAGATGCCTCTTCATCTCCCGGCCAAGTCAATGATCCAGAAGGGATCTGAACTTCTCCTCCGCAGACGGAGTCCTCGGCCGTCCTAGAGAGACATCGCACAAACCGTCTGACGCTCGAATCAGTGAACGAGTCTAGAACCATCGTATGCGATTCCACAGGGCGACAAGGCATCTGCCCCTGCTCTGCCTCTCTGGCTTTCGGGGAAATGCAATGCAAAGGACTATGAGATGTCACCTCACACCTGTTGTTAATGAAATGTCTGGAAGCGGCAACGGTGGGTGAGGCTGTGGAGAAAGTGGAAACTTTCCCCTGTTGCGGGGAGTGCAAATGGCTGCAACCCTTATGGAAAGCAAGAAGGAGATTCCTCAAAAATAAAACAAACAAACAAAAAAAAACAACTGGGAATGAAAACCCCATCCAACCCTGTCATTCTGGACCCCAAAAGACACAAATTGGCAGACATATGTGCACCCCCATGTTTAATGCTGACTTATTTATAGCCAAGAACTGGAAACGAACTCAGTTCCCAGCGAGAGACGATGAATAAAGAAGATGTGTCTCTAAACGCAGTGGAATACTATGCAGCCGTGAAAAAGGTGAAACCGTGCCACTGGAGACCACATGGATGGAACTAGAGGGGAGGATGTTTAGGGAGATCAGTCAGGAGGAGAAATAAAAGTATCTGATGCTCTCACCCACATGTGGAAGATACAGAAAAGGAACTAACAAAGCAAAAATCAAACCTTGGACTCCGACCACAGAACTGAGGTAACCAGAGGGGAAGGGCTGGGTGGGAACAAATGGTGGTGGGTCCCATGGATGGTGGGCAGGACTTTTGTTCACTGGGTGATGGATGTGGGGGTGCATTTCAGACATTTGAGGAATGAGAATCAGCACATATCGGCTGGTATTATTTTCTAAATCAACGTTGTTACCTCCATCAATAATAACAAAGGAGAATGGAAAGCCTGTGTGTTCCCATCATCCCATTTCTGTATCTTTATCCGCCAAACAAACACTAACTTGGAGAGATCTGTGCACTGACATGTTCATGGCAAAGTTCTTTATAACAATCAAAAATTAAAAACAACCTAAGTGTCCATTGTTTGAGGAAGGATAAAAATGTGATAGATACACCGTGGAATATTACACAGCCTTGAAAAAGGTGAAACCCTCTCATTTGCAGTCCATAAACACGAGAATGTTTTAAAAAGCCGTCAGCTCCACCCATTTCACCACTCCTCTCACATCTGGAAACCCAGTGGTGATTTCCATGGACTTCAGAACCCCATCACCCAGCCCCTCGGTGCCACATAAAATATTACTCGGAACACACCCAGCAGAAGGGACCGCACATCAGGTTGTAACATTTTAATTGACAGGGGTCAGCATCCTTTCGGACAGCAGGTGCGGGGGGCCCTCTGGAATCCACACTCTGGGCAGCGCTGACCTGGCCGTGCGTCCATGCATCCGCGTCCACACAAAAGCCTGTTTCTCTCTCTGGAGTCCATCATGTGACGATTTCTTCCCACGTGTGTCAGAGGCGGGATGATTCCCTTTCCCTCATGCAGCCTCACAGGAGACAGCATGACAGTCTCTCACCAGAAAGCACTCGGGCATCACGCTCCCCACAGCTCGTTTGCACCCCACCTCACCCCTCCAAGGCCGTGTCCACCTGTCTGCATCCCAGGAAACTCCAGGCGACGGATGCCGACCAAGACCAGACACCGCCACCCGCCGGACGTGCAGAGAAACCTGCCGTCTGCAGCTGACATGCAGCAGCAGCTCATAAAACAGCCGAGGTCCCCAGGGCACCCAGATGCCGCCCCACAGAGGTCACACACCCACAGACGGTGGACGGTCCCCTAGAACGTTCCAGCCTCCGGCCGGAACTCACACCCGGAGCGTCCTCCGGACACCAGGCATCCGGTGTCCAGTCTGAGGACACAGAGACTGTCGGAGACCGAGCTGGAGTGGACATGGCATTTCATCACACCAGCCACCCAACCCTCCAAATCCTCACGCTTCGGGAAATGCAGGGAACCCCCCCGGTATGCGGAATGCAGAGCATATTGGGGACAGCTCCAGCATTCACGGGTGACTCCCGGGGACTGAGAACTGAGGCGGCGAGTCCTGGCAGACGGCATCCAGGGACCCGCCAGACGGACGTCTCTATGAAGACAGGGCGTCTGCAGGTGCCCTTCTCAGCGGCCAGACACGCAGGAGAAGGCGTCTTGCTCAGACTCAGAGGCCACGTCCCAGATCCTCACCCCGGGGACCGGTCGCCCGTCCGGTGGCGTCCACCGGGTCTGATCGTGCAGAGACAACCGCTTTAGATGCACATCTCTCTGAGACTCACGCTTGGCCCGTCCAGAAGAAGACCTTTCATTCTCTGCAAACCCCCAAACTGCTAAGGGGCATGGTCCTCATTTAGGGAGCGAAACTCTGCAGCCAGGTCTCAGCCGGGGGGCTCCGGTCGCAGCTGCGGACACTTGCATTTCACAGCTCGTCCCAGCAGGACCGGAGGCCGGAATGAAGGGTGTGCAAGGCAGCTCTCGCGTGGTGAGACGTCCCGGGACAGTCCAGGAAGGCATCGAACGCTTGCCCCTTTGGGGGCGTCGCGCTGGGATGTCCCAGGTGCAGCTGATTTCCGCGAAGCACCGGAATCGCTCACTGCAATGCAGAGGCACCGCGTGGAAGGCGTGGCCCTTTGGAATTTCACGGGGCACATGTCCGGGCCCAGAGCCGCCGTCCAGGGCCACCCCGGGGCCCCCGTCACTGCAGAAATCGGTCCAGCTTCTCCTGGATGCGCCCAAAGGCGTCCTTCCCCAGGTAGTCGATGTGACCCTGCTCCCACTGCCTGCGCTCCTCCTCGGGACCGGGCGCCCTGGCTGTCTCGAGCACGGAAAGCTGCGACACGGAGGCGGCCAGGTCCACCTGCGAAGACAAGGCGGCAGGGGCTGCTGGTGACAGACGCCGCGGGAAGCCCCTGACCCTGTCCTCAGCCACCCCGTGCTGACCACACAAGACCCAGATGCCGGCAGACAGGGCATGCGAGCAGCTCGGGAGCCCGCAAGGGTGGAAAGCAAATCGGGAAAGCGGCACAGACGCCCGTCTGTCTTCAGGGGGACCCCTGTGGACGCCTCTGCTGGCCAGGCAGGTCTGAGAGGAGGCAGGGACATCACAGGGGTCCTCAGCCTGGACCAGTCCTGTGTCTCTGGTGCCGTCGGGCTGGGGACACAGATGGATGCCTTTTGCAGCCGCTGAAGGCGGCAGAGGGGACCCGCTGCGCCTCGGGGGGTTCAGAGAGGAGAGGTGGACACCAGCCGTGCCCATGACAAGAGGACCGCGTGGGACGAATCCCGGAGAAGTCAGCCTCTCGGACTCTGCAGAGAGTGCTGGGGACGGAGCACACAGGTGAGGCGGTCACCTGCACAGCTGGGGAGAAAGGAAAGGCTCCTTTGCAAGAAAGTCTGCAGAGCTGCTCTCGGGACGAGTGACGGACAAGACCGGAGGGCGTGAGCCTGGAAACAGGGGAAGAGGGACAGCACTGCCCAAGACCTGCGTCCCCTGGCACATCCAGGGAGAACCTGAAAAGAGCCAAACACTTCAACTGGGAACACGGGACCGACCCCCAAAGTCCTTCTGCACGAAAGTCATCGATGGAAAAGTAACGGAAGGCCCGCGAAAACCCGTCCCCCGAGGACGCGGAGGTCAAAACCGGTGCGGGTCCCCCCCGTGCAAACGCAGATTAAAACACAGCCTCCTCCTTGTGCACCTGAGGGGTGGCGGTCAGTCCCTCCAGCAGCGGCCGAGCTGACCGCAGGCCGTGAGGACGCAAACTGAGACAGCAGATGAAACACCAGCAGGAAGAGCTTTTATCTTTTCTTTCCACAAAGTGTCCATCGTCAGCGCCTCGGAAACGTCTAGATTCTGGGTTCCGATGCTCCAGGACCCGCCGAGGGACGAAAAGGACCCCGACGTGCACAGAGGCAGGTAGTTCCCGGGCCAGCGTGGGTCGGAGCGTGGAAACGTGTGTTTCCTTCCCTCAGGGGGACAACGGCAGAGGATCGGGCTCCCGGGAGGAGACGCGGAGGGCGGACCGAGGCGGAAGAAGAAGAGAGTAAAGCAGAGACATCCCGACTCAGTGACGCAGGGATGGACGGACGGGAGACCCTGGTGGACGCCCCAGGTGGAAAAAGTCAGAGGAACTCAAGAGACGCACCCCAAGCGTCACCGGCCGCCATGTGGGGAAGGTGATGATGGTCCCAGAAGTGACAAGAGAAACATGCAAGTGAATGAATGTCTTCAAGAAGGGAGCAAGGATTTTTCCACCTGCAGCACCTGGTGGACCTCACGGGGCAGGTTAAAGCCCCTGACGAAAGTCACCACAATGAATGGACCCGTGGAGACATGACAGAGGGATGATAAGGGTGGCTGGAGGGATGGATGAGATGATAATAAAACAGATGATAGATGATTGACAGACAGATGGATAGATAGAAGGATGGATGATAAGGAAGGCCGGAGGGATGGAGGAGATGATAATAAAATAGATGATAGACGTTTGACAGATGGACAGATGGATGCATGATAAGGAAGGCTGGAGGGATGGATGGAATTGGGTAAGATACAGGATAGATGGAGGATAGATGACAGATGATGACAAGGATGGACGGGAGACTTACATAATCACACAGAGCACAGATACATGGACAGATAGATAGATAGGGGGTCCCTCACAGGTGAATTCCTGGGTCTGGAGTTGGGTGATTTTTTCTTCCCCCTGGGAGAAAATCCCTCAAGACGCCCACTTTGCAGGTATGGATGCTTTCTGCAAATGTATGTAACGTTTTCCCCACAAATTGATTAAAAATGAAGTAGAATTGAATGCAATAAAAAGAGAACCATCATCAACAACCCCCAATGACTTAAAACAAGGTCATTTGGGGGGGACGGCATTCCCACTGCCCCAAGAAAGAATCCAGACTCAACCACCGCGTGGAGGGCCAGTAGCAGAAATGGGACATGAATGCATCCAAGAGGGATCCTATCCAAACAGTGAATCACTGCAGATACTGTAAAGCCCACCTCCCTCTTCGAAGGATAATCGAGTCATCCCTAGATGCTCATCAGAAAATAAACCACCAATGGTAAGGACTTCAAGTGGAGAGTTCTGGTTTTCCATTAATTTCATCGAGGTTGCTGATGAAGAACAGCTGCCAAAAACATGAGCACACACCCTTCCCGTCACACACTGATGAGAAGTCCCCCCCACGGTCCAGGGGAGCCACCACCACTGCTTCCACCCCACCCCTTCCCCTCAGGTGACCTCAGTCTGTGGTCAGAGTCCCAGGGTTGAGTTTGTTTAGTCTGCTCCTTTGCTGTGTCTTCATCTTCCACCTGCGAGTGAGCTCATCTGATGTTTGCCTTTCTCCTTCTGACTCATCTCCCTGAGCACCTTCCCCTCTAGGTCCATCCATGTGGTCACAAATTACAGGGTCCCATCTTTTTCATAGCTGTGTAGTATTCCACAGTGTATCTAGGCCACGTCTTCTTCATCCACCAGCTGACCATGTGAAGTAAGGTCGCTTCCAGCTCTTGGCTATTGTAAATACTGCTGCAGTGAATATGGGGGTGCATAGATCTCTGTGAATTAGTGTCTTTGGGTTAACACTTTTTTCACAGCTGCATAGTATTCCATGGGGGTAGTTAGACCCCCCCAATTTCTGTGTCCATCATCTGACAATGAGCACTTAGGTCATGTCCCATTCTTGCCCCTTGTGAATCATGCTGCAATGAACATGGGGGTGCAGAGATGTCTGTGAACGGGTGTCTTTGGAGCAGGTACCTTTTGTACAGCTGTATACTATTCCATGGAGTATCCCAACCACATCTTTTTGAATCATCTGACAACAGGCACTTAGGTTGCTTCCAATTCTTGGTTATTAAAAAAACTGCTGCCATAAACACGGGGCTGCAGATATGTCTTTGAAGGAGCATTTTCCCAATCTTCACAGAGAGTCCTAGAAGTAGAATTGCTGAGTCCTAAGGTTGCTCTTTTTAAAACATTTTTTTTGCGGACTCTGCATATTGGTTTCCATCCTGGCTAATAATAATGCGTTGTCTAAAGCCATCCAGGGTCCATTTGACACCAATTTTCATCCCCATCACCCACCCAGAAAGGGTCCTTTCTCTGCAGACCCTCACCGCCATCTCATATTTTAGAGACGGGCCCGTCACAGGTGTGAGGTGACGTCTCATGGTGGTTTTGATTAGCCTGTCCTTCAAAATAAGTGATGGCAGCCATCTGCTCAGAAGCCTGTTGACCAATCCCTCTGCGTGTCTAACATCCGTTCCTACTCTGCAAATTCAGCTCCCTAGCTGCTCAGGGATGAGTCTATCTTTACCGACTCAAGGGCCCTTCATTCCACCTCCAGTCCATTTGTTCCCCCAGCTACCCACCCACGATTCCCTCCTTGGGTCTCTCTTCCCCTCTGGAAACTCGAAAGAGATGCTCAACGACTTCTGTCCCCTGCATGAAGCCGTCCATGGCTGGGATAACAGGGTACCTGCCGGACAGAAACGAATGCACTGGGATCCTCGCAGCTTCAACCTTCCCGCGTGAGCGGCATTTCTGAGCCACGGGCTCCTCTGCAGATTCCCTGCAGGCTGCTCATTGGATTGCACTTCCCCGACATTCCCTGCGGGGTCTCCCACGTCGTGTGGGGCTGACAGCCTCCGGACGGCGCTCACGGACAGGCACCCCAAGGCTTTGTTGTCAGGTCGGGTGCAGGAAAAGTGTCTTCTTCTCCGTTCCCAACAGGAGGAGCTGGCAAGGAAAGCAATCCCGGAGCCCCTGCTTTGTTCAGGGCGCAGCCTTCCTCCAACTCGCTGGAGGACAGGGAGTCTGCTCTCAGGGGACATCGAGTGTCCATCCCTGCATTGTGGTCTGACCCCTGTGGCTTCATCCTTCCCTCTCCATACAGAGACCCAGCAAGACTGAGCCTTCGACAAAGACGTTTCTTCTCACGGCTGGATTCCGCCGGAGTTCAACATCCCCCGGGAACGAGGCTCACCTGTCTGCGTCCTCTGCATCATCGTGGCCATTGTCACGCCGCACGGGGGACCCAAGTCACCTGGGATGACAGAGAACTGCTTGGAAGTCAGGGCACAGGGGTCTTCTCCCAGGAGCTGGCTGGGACGTCAAGGCCACTTGTTTTCCAGAGACACTTGGTCCGCTCAGCCAAAACCTGGGACCTGCAGGCAGCCTCCAGCCTCCCCGGGTCCGGGTGTGGCGTCCGCGCTGGACACTGGCCCGGGGCAACAGGACAGAATGGCGCTCCCAGGGGAAAGCTCGTGCAAACGGGGGTCGTGCACACGGGGTCGCCCAGGTGGCAGAGCCCAGAGGATGTCTGCAGATCCGCCCAGCGGTGGCCTCGCAAGGTGACGGAGCCCGGAGATCCTTCAGGGTCCAGGAACGAGTTGGGACTCCCCAGACGGAAGAAGCCCGTTACAGGCCGGACTCCAGACACAGCAGAGGACGGTGTCCCGCCCGGGACCTCAGAGCTGAAGCTGCAGATCCTCAAGCTTCCAAGGGGAACAGGCAGACGCCGTGTGTCGCAGACGCCGTGTGTCCCAGTCCCGGGAGGTCCCTCCGACTCCAGAGACAGAAGCATCGGGAGGAAGGAGGGACAAGGAGCTCCTTTCCTTGTTCCAGCGACCACACAGCCCTTCTCATCCACCTCGCCCAGCGAGGCAAGGAGTCGGTCGTCTCTCCCCCTGCCCAGAAGGTAAGGTCCCTGCCTACCTGGCTGGGGTGTGCACGCCCGGGGGCCACTGCAGCTGGGGGAGAAGCTGACTGCTGAGGTGCCGTGTGGAGGGAGGCACCTGCCCCTGGTGGAGGGGCGGTGGGTGCAGCGCCTGCCAGGAGCGGACTCGCCTGCACGGTCCCAGCCCGCGGGGCGTGGGGGCCCCCGAGATGAACAACTGGATACAGTAAATAAATGCTTCTTCCTCCTCGCTCTTCCGGGTCGCTCACCTCCCTTCTCACCTTTACGCCTCCAACTCAACCCCACTCCTGCCCCCTC
>RJWH01010166.1:0-18308 GCA_004363575.1 Solenodon paradoxus
GAGAGAGGGAGGGAGGGGGAGAGAGAGAGAGAGAGAGAGAGGGAGGGAGAGGGAGAGAGCGCCATAGACCCCTGTGTCTAATGAGACTCCCCTTGCTGCCCAGTCACTGTCTTGAGAGAGGCAGATTTTTTAGGTCTTATATTAGATAATAATTGTTCACATGTCAACATCCATTTTTAGAAATGCAAACAATTTGGAACATGACAGACCTACTAATTTGAGGCATACACTTTTTTTCCTCCCCTGTGAAAAACAAAGCCATTACGATTCCCGTGACAGCGCCCGGCGGCAGCAGCATCCTTGTCCTTCTATCAGCCTGTGCTTGTCCAAGGCCTGCAGAAATATTTCAGGACGGGTCGAGAGCAAGGGCTTGACAGCTGCTTCCTCCCCACACTGGCGAATTTCACCTGTCCTGCTAATTGCCCCCTTATGGATCCTGGCTTGTCTGGGGACGAGAAGAGGGGGTCCCACAAGATTCCTCTGCGGTCACAGCTCTTCTTCTCGTGTTCTCGCTCCTCAATCTCCCGAGTCTGAGTCTCCTGACGAGTCACGACGACAAAGTCGAGGGCTCAGTCTCGCCCTCTCGTTCCACACCCAGCCACCTTCTTGAAAGCGAGACGTGGCAGGACGCACGGGCTTACGCTCAGATGCACCTGATCCCACCTGCGGTCTCCTTAGTTGGCAGTTTCTTTAGCTCCCACACAAGTCATCCAGTTTCCGGGAGAGCCTGCGTTTTTCAGTTTTCGCCGTCTGACGTTTCCCGTGCAAGGCGCCCCCTAGAGGTTGCTGCGTTCGCCCCACCCTCGCCCTCCCCTGGGACCTCAGCGCGGTGTTTAAAACTCCCCAGGAAAACACCGCCCCCTCAGACCCAGCATGCTCTTCACCAACAGGAAGCTGGGTCCTTGGAAATGCGTTGATGTTGGCAAATGAACTGACCTGTCCCCTCGTCCAGTGCTAATCGGACCCCTGAACCCGGGCGGAGACAACCCCCGCAATGCCGCCGATTCACCCCTCACCCTGAGTAGCGTCAGAATCGAGCAATCACACGCTGTGAACTTACATTTCTTCCTTCTCCAAAACGGGGCCAATGTTAGCATCCACGCCCCTAGGTTTGGGGCAGGGTGGTTTGTGGGGCCACGCAAGTAATGCCCTTCGGGGAAGTAAATCCGCTTCACTCGGCCTCTCTTACAGATGAGGGGACTGAGTGCCCCCGAGATAAGTAAGTTTCCCCCGAAATCACCGAGGACAATGACCCACACCCAGGACCACGAGCATGGTTTGAGCACTGGACCCACTCAGAACCTCTCCAGCTGCTTGTTACAAATGTAAATTCTGGGCCCACCCACTTCTAGGAGCTGGGACCTCAGGGTGGGGGCGGGCCTCAACATTTTTTCATCTGTCATTCATTTTTAAAGTGCACCTTTTAGGTAATTCTATGCAATCTAAAATTTGGACCCAACTTTTTCCTAAGACCCAGGCTTAGATGCAGATATAGTTTGCCCTAAAGTGCCATGTTCACACGCTAGAATCCTCTGAACATGGGGTACGGATGCTGTTTGCCGAAATGCAGCAGTTTTCTTAGTGGGGCTTTGAGTCAAGCTTCAACTGGAAGTGGGAATGTGGAGGAGGACCCTCTTGCATCTGGCAGCCTGTCTTGCCACGTAGCAGCTGTGGCAGTCACCCGGCAGTCCGCCTTCCCCGATATCTCTGGGCCTTAGTTCTCCTCTGTCACGTGGAAAACTGGCATCGTCTTGTCGTCTCCCTTTAAGAGGATTTAAATGAGATAATGTAGTAGGTGAAATGGCTAAAACCATGCTTAGTACCTATAAGTACTCGATAACTTAATAAATCCTAGTTCCTGCTTTTTGTTTCCCGAGGAAACTGATTCAGCCCAGTGATCAATGTTCATCCAAGAGGTGCCCCAGCAGGCACAAGACAAGAGAAAATGTATAAATTGGATGACAGTCTGTTGGCGTGCATACATCCTGGGGAAGAACTGACAATATTACTTCAAGAAATTCAGGCTTTCGCAATTTTCTGATTTGGGTTATTGGTTTGCTAGTGAGCGGTAGGGTTCAGAGGAGGTGAAGTACAGGGAAGTGCTGGGTGGTTTTTTTTTGGTTTTTTTTTTTAATAAAAATCAAATCCCACCAGCTCCTGAATTTAGCCTCTTTTGAAGGGCACACCACAGCACTCAGAGTTCTGATGAGCTTCCTCGGGAACCCAAAGGGCAGGAAGCGAGCCAGAGGAGGGACTCTCTGCTCAGCAGAAAGTGCTGTCACAGCAAGACTGCAGTGAACATTCTACCAGTTTGCAAGTATGTCTCACTGAGGCTAAGTCAGCTAGACCCCAGTCACTGAAAACTTCTTAGCACCTTGCACAGCATACAGTAGGCATTCAACAGACATTTCATTAATACAGTATTAAATGAAGCTGGGTGTAGCATTTGAAGGGAATCCTGTTGTCTTTTCTGAATAGGTGCTGGGAAATAGTAGGGAAACCGACCAGACCGCGGTTAGAACTGTACTCGAGACCACATCTCCCCAGCTGGGTGTGCTTGAGCCCACCATTTGTTGCCTCTCTATAAAGTGGAAGATCTGGGTTCACGGATGGCATTGATCTTCTCTTATCTCCATAGGCAAATCCAACCTTAGCTCTGATTGGTGCCTTGTCATGTGCCCATTCCTGAACACATCTCTATGGTAAGGGTGAAGAAACAGGTTCACACTAGGGGATGGCTGGAGTGTGTGGAGTGGAGGAGACTATCATCTAAATCATGTGGGTTAAGAACAGTGGGGAGAAATAGACAAAGAGCTCACACACTTCAATAATAATTTTTTAAAAAGCCAAATGACTCACTCCGGAAAGGGGCAAAAGGACTGAACAGACACCCATCTAAAGAAGACAAACATCTGACAGACACCTGAAGAAGTGCTCTACATCACTCATCATCAGAGGAACGCAAATACAAACTACAGTGAGATACCATCTCACACAGTGAGGATGGCTTCTATCAAAAATAGCAGGTGTTGGAGGGGGTAGGGAGAAAGGGGAACCCTTCTACACTGTCAGTGGGAATGCAAATTGGTGCCATTTCTTTGGAAAACAGTATGGAGATTACGCAAAGAAAGACGGCGACATCAGTTGTTTCAGCAGTCCTACTCCTGGGCATAGACCCAGAGAGAACAAAATCTCTAACCAAGAAAATTATCTGCGCCCCTATGTTCATGGTAGCTCAGCTCACAAGAGCCAAGACAGGGAAACAGCCCATTAACAGATGATTGGTTAAAGAAGCTGTGGTCTCTATACCCAATGGAATTCTATATAGCTACTAAAAAGAATGAAGTATACTCTTTGCATCAATCTGGATGGAATTGGAAGGGATCATGTTAAGTAATATAAGTCAGAAAGAGAAAAAGAAATACAGGGTGGTTTCACCCATATGTGGAATATAATGAAATGAAGCCAACAGATAAACCCCAGCAAAAATTCTCAGGACTCAAGATAATGGCTGCCAGTGGGGTGGGAGTGGAGAGGGAGGGTTAGAGGGGAAAGGTGGTGGTAAAAGACACTGGAACTCTGGTGGAGGGTGTGGTGTGAAATATAGATTGAAATACACTGTTAATATTCAAAAATGACTGCAGCATTGTGAACAAGAGATAATAAATATTAACAATTAAAAGAAAGGAATAGGGGGAAGGTGGACCCCCACCTGAAAATATGGGGCTCTTCCTGGAAGTAGATTGAGGGGCTGCTAGGTATTTGTATCAGTTATCTGTTGTTACAGCAATGCTGCGTAACAAACAACCTCAAATTTCATGGCTTAAAAATAGATTTAGCTCAGCACTTACTGTGACCAGGAGTCTCTGTGTCAGTGATTTATGCCGAAGGGAGAGGTTCTTTGCGTCTTGGCTGAATTCCCCCACACACCTGCAAGTTGGTCGGGTGTTGGCTGAGCTAGGCTGGTTTTAGCCGCATGCCTGGGTTGACATGATTCTGCTCCACGGGTCTTCTCCTCAGAGAGGGGAGCCCAGACACATTCTCATGAAGATGGCAGTGGTGCCAGAGAGCAGCCTAAAACCAACAAACCCCGAAAATTTCTGTTTGTGGCATGTCTGCGACCATTCATTGGTCACAAGTGTGAACCAGAATCCAGTGAGGATATAAAACAAGATCCTTTTGGGGTGGAAGGCTAGTTTCCAAGTCACATAAAAGTTTTAGATGTAGAGAATGTTTAAAGAATTGAGGTGATTTAGGAATGAATCTAACAAGGTCCCATGTTTTAAAGTGATCTTCTTTGAGATGGTCCTTTACTGTAGCAGATCAGGAGGAAAAGAGGACTGAGCCTAGTTAACTTTGATTTGCTTCGTCACCGTGGTGTAAACATTTCCCCACTGGATCAGAAGACAACCCACATGATGAGTTTCTGAACAACTATGATGGAGCAGCAATGGGATGCATGGAAAAGCTGTTAACCAGTGCACACTTTCCAGCAGAGCCTTTCTCTGATGGCGGGTTCTGCTGGGGCCGGGGGATCAGCCCAGGCTGGAGCATGAGGCTGCTCACCTTTGTTTAACAACCTTTCAGAAAGAGCTGACTGCACAGCAGGACTTCCTAAGGAAAGAGACAAAGGGCCCAAGGTTTCAAAGACCTGTCAGCAGACCCCACATTCACCGAAGGCTCCTGCAGCCACAGCAGAGGCAGTTTATAGACAGCTTTGGTGCAAATCCCAAGCCAGGCACCATTTCAGAATCTTCTCCAGCAAAGGCAGCGAGCACTCCTTCCCGCTGGGAGCCCTCAGGGTTAAGACAAAAAAGAACCAGGCTCCTGGACTCTCCTTTCGAACCTCTCTCTTAAAGAGGCATGGCTTCAGGAACCAGAAGGGGCCCTCAGGAAGAGCCCTGAGCTTCATTAGGACCTGCTTCAAGTGTTATTTACCTTCCTTGTGTCTTTGCAGCAAAACCAGAACCAGGTGGAATAGGACTAATTTTCCATAAAGAAAAATCTTCTCATCTCCCCCCGGCCCTCTCCTGCCTAGGAAAGTAGGCGTTTTTCCCTCCCTTTCTTGTTTCTGCCTGCTGAGACAGCCGCAGGAAATGGCCAGCTTTATAGCATAGACTTCAAGAGAAGAAATACCTGGATTTTGTTTGATCGAGATAACTTCGATTTACAAAATAAGTTTAGATGTTCAGGTTTCCTATTCATCAAGTGTATGATAACACACCACACCCAACACCAAATTTCCAATAGTTCTCCACCACTGTCCATTGGTTCCCCACCCTCCCACTCCCCTCTCCCTCCTGTAACCTCAGTCTTTTGTCAGTGTCCTAAGTTAGCCTATTTGATCTGTTCTTCTGCTTTGTCTCTTTATATTCCTCATAAGAGTGAGACCATCTGGTATTTGCCTTTCTCCTTCTGACTTATTTCAGTTAGCATAATCCCATCTAGTTCCATCCATGTTCTCACAAATGGCAGGATTCCATCTTTAGGGCTGTATAGCATTCCATCGTATATACACCACATCTTCTTTATCCATTTACCTGTTGATGGGTGGTTAGATTGTTTCCAATTTCCTGGCTATTGCAAATAATGCTGCAGTGAATGCGGGAATACATTTATCTTTTAGAATTAGTCTTTTTGGGAGGTAAATTCTGTTTAATAGCATGAACTGTCCCTCATGTTTTAATTGAGTCTGTGAAGAAAAAAAGACTTAAGTAGACCCAGAAATATTCCTGTAAAAGTAAAAACATAAACACTGTCCTACCGAACTAAAAGGTCTTGTAAATCCAGTGGATTAGGAGAAACGAGTCTATTTTTCTCCATGTAATCATCCCAAGGTGAATGGGACTATCACAGTCACCAGGGTGGTGGGGCAGCTCTACTCCAAGCTATTACTTTGGGACCCTGTTTCTTCCAACATTGTCTACCAGCCCCGACTGCATTGTCCTCATCTGCATTGTTATAATTAGTTACTGGCATAGCCGATGGGCAGGTGGAGAGAGGACATCCAGGAAAAAGCATTTTCTGTGAAGCAATCAAGGTAGAGTGGATACTGTATGCATCACTTTTTCTGACATTCCATTGGTGAGAGATCAGCCACATGGTCAAATTTAGCTTCCAAAAATGCTGGGGAAGTTGAATTTAGAGATAGGTAGCCATCTGCCCAAGAGAAAAGGTAAAAGATTGGGAGGAAAATAGTCTGCTACAATATTTACGTGCCTTGTCTCATTTACTTCTCCACTGCACTCTGCAAAGTAGATCTTACGAGCCTCTTTTTATTTTCTAACTTTGTGACAATGATAACAATAGCAGCTACCATCCACTAAATATCTTCTGTGAAGCAAGGATATTGGTACTTTAAATGATGCAAGGTAGTGCACATGATTCTTTTTACGTCTTGACATGATTCTTTTTCATATCTAGACATGATTCTTTTTCAATACCCTAATGACCCTGCCATAACAACATTGTTATTTTATTTTCAGTTTTATTGGTGAACCTTAGAATTCAGGTAACTTGCTCAAGAGCTCAAGGTTATAAGTGGGAGAGTTGGCATTTGAACTAAGGTCTCTGTGCTCTCACAGTTCATGCTCTTTCTGCCATATTGTAAAGATGGTTTGGTTAGGCATGTCTTCTTTTAATTTTGTTATATACTGTATGAACCTGGGACACTGAATCCTTCAAACACTGAACTACATTAATCCCTCTTTCTCTCTCAACATTCTCTGACCTTACTGCTGAAGTCTTGCCTTCCAAGATTCTCCTATCAAATAGCGTAGGGTTCCAAGTCAACTTGTTGGCTCTTTGTCATCATTGCAAAATGATTACTGCTCTTTGAAAGATGGAGAGGGGACAGTGGAAGCGGGAAACAAAAGAAATTTTGAGACTATCTCAAAATATAATTCCAGGTCATCACTGCAGAATCATTACAGAGTTCGCCAGTTCAAATAATAATCCCATCCAGAAATACCTTCACAGGCACACTCAGAAATAATATTTAATTTGGACACCCCATAGGCCGGTCATATTGATACATAAAATTAACAATTACCGATGAGACGATCAGAAGATGAAACACTGCTCATCTCTAATCAGCAGCAGGAGTCCAGGCAACCACACTTACCTCATTGGCTCAGAGTGCGGTGGAATTAGAGGTCAACTAAATGAGACGGTTTGAGTAAAGGGCTTGGAGAGTGCCTGGTCTGGAGCCATGATGAAGAAACTCCAGTCTCCTTCAAGCTCTATGAGAAACATATGGCTCTTTATCCAATTTAGCTCTTGGATAGGAAGCCATTTTCCTCTCTGTGATTGGCCAGCATTCTAGCCAATGGCAAAGCACCTCAGTGGATGTGAAAACCTATTTCTTGCAAGTATCCCTTGCAATGCATTTGTCAACCTTAATGCTAGTACAAATGGAACCCGCAGGGAAAGTCTTGGGTTACCCCCAGCTCCCTGCACCTGCCCCACCTTAAGGAAAAAAGAGATAAACATGTTTTGTCATGGGTGGGGTGGAGCTTCATTAAGCTTCCTGTGGTAACATTTTGATGTTTCCTCCTGGAAATAGATAAATGTGTCTATCCCAACCCATCATTGTGAGAAGAGGAATCAAGAAAATTCTTTTGGCTGCATAATTTCCACCCTCTCCTACATTTCCTTTCATCTTGAAGGGGAATTGTTTCGGTTTCTTGAAAATAGACCCCGGTATAGAAACAAGGCTAACTCGGTAAAAGCAGGCAAGTGATTAAATAAATGGTGAATATTGTATCCTCAAATTCATACATTCCAGGATAGCTGGAATTCAATCAGTTATCCTGGGTTTAAGTCTCAGCTCCACCAATTTAACAAATTGCCAAAACTCCCTAGCCCTCGTTTCCTCATTTATTAAATGTGAGACCAATAGGAGCACCTGCCTCAATCATATATTGAGAGCTGAAAGGGGTAAGAAACATAAATTCCCCAGCTGAGCACCTGGAGCAGAGCGTGCCTTCATACGATGGTGTCTTCACAGTTCCACACTGTGGGGCTGGGAGGGAGACTGTCAGCACCTGGCCCTCTGCTCTATCCAAGGAGTCTTTTCACCCAGTTCCTAGATTCCTTCACCTGCCTTTGTTCTACTACACTCTGGCTTCACGGAGCTAGAATTGTTAAGGGATATTTATGATTCTGCAAGTTTTCAGCCATGGCTCTGGAGCTGACCAGAAGCTTGGTTCTTCTTTCCCATAAAGAAAGGCACTTAACTCAAGATCCCATTTTCTTTCTCTGTGCGGGTCAGTTAATCTCCTGTGAGATGGATTGTGCATTATTAGTCAGATTTCACTGGAAAAACAGAACCAATCGGAGAGATAAAGATTTATCTCCATTATATCTCCTATTATATAACCTAAATCCAGGAAAGCCAGTGGTATACTTCCAATTTTAGTCTGAAGGTCTGAGACCAGGGGAGATGATGTTGTAAATCCCAATTCAAGGGCAAGAGAAGACGTCTGTGCTAGCTCAAGCATGTAGGAAGGATGTGTCCAGGTCCTCATGTATTGGATGATGCCTACCGCACTGGGGGAGGGCAATCGACATGACAGAGTTCACCAATTCAAGTAATAATCCCATCCAGAAATAGCTTCACCCGCACACTCAGAAATCATATTTAATCTGGACACCCCATGAGCCCAACTGACACATAAAATTAACCACAACAGATGAGATGACCAGATGACAAAACATTTCTCCTCTCTAATATTTTAGAGAAAGCCATTGGAATTGAAATACCTTCGGTGCTTTCCTCCCTTCACAGATGCGTAGAACTGTGTCTCTGCTGGGTGCCAGGCACTGGGCCTGGTGTGGGGGGTGAAACTGTGAGTAGAGCAGGTACATTCTCTACCTGTTTGGAACGTATACTTGAGTCACAGGAGACACAACCCACAAGTAACAGAAAGGTGATCGCATCTAGTGACTCAGGCTCACAACATCCCAACGTAGAAATGGTAAGAGCAACTGGGAGGGAGGAATCTCTTTTGACTGGGTCATCAGGAGACCTTTCTGAGGAAGTCATCTTTGATCAAAAAGCCAAATCACAGGAAACCAGATGCAAAGCAGAAGAAGCGTATGTTGGTAGAGAAGGAGCAGAGTTCGTTGACTGGGAGGTGTGTTGAGTTTGGAGTGTTTGGGCATGGAAAGGAAAGAAAGAAATCCTGTGTCTGCTGAGCTGAAGAGTGTTCCCCGCAAAACCCACATCCACAAGAACCTCAGACTCTGACCAGACCTGGAAATAGGGTCTTTGTAGGTGTCATCAAGTTAACATGAGGTCAGACTGAATTAGCGTGGGTCCTAATCCAGTGACTGGTGTCCTTATAAGAAGAGGGACCTGGGGCACAAAGACACAAAGAAGATGGCCAGGTGAAGTCAAAGTCCAAATCAAAGTAATGCAAGGACAAGGAAAGGAATGGCAGGGAATGCCACAGCTACCAGAAGCCAGAAGGAACGAGGAAGGACCTTTCATGGAGCCTCCATGGGAAACATGCCTCCACCGACACCTTGATTTCAGACTTCTGACTTCCAGAACTGTGAGAGAATATTTGCAGCTGTTTCAAGCTGCCCAGTTGGCAGTAATTTGTGATGGCAGCCCTAGGAAATGAAGACGCTCTGTGATGGATTCATGAAAAGATAAGAGTGGACAACCATCCAGAGACAGGTCATGTGGACCTTGGTGGGAGGGTCGCTGTTGCCAGTAATTTGGATTCTCTTCTTAAGTGAGATGAGAAGATTAACTTAGCCGTTTCATCATATTCTTGGAACAAATAAGGGACGGTGAGAGCTCAGGGAGAGGCATTGCTCACCAGGTGAAATCCATCACCTGCGAGCCCAGAATATCACCAAGTGAGAATGAGCTGTACAGACCTGTACGAAGATATCTTTGGCCCAAGGAAAGAAGGTAGGTGGGAGACCACCTGCCAGGACCCTCAGATGTGCAGCTTGTTTTGAAAACTGGTGATTACCTGAGTCTCTCCATTTCCACAGAAGCGAGGCTCCAACCCACCCCGCACCTGTACAGTGTCTGCTGCTAATTAAGCGAGAGACAGATGGAGGAAGATAGAGTTTAATTTTACAGCCTTGGTTCCTTCAAGGCAATTAGGCTCATTGGAAGGAAGGCACCTTTTTCATTCTACCTTCCTCTTTTTAAATGAAGAAGAATCAAACTGGAGAGGCCCAGTGTTATTGAAAGGCTCACACATCTGTTTCCTGGTCGACTTGTCAGCCATCTGCCCACGAGGTACCGGGGCTGATTAGGTTAATGCATTTATTAATGGGGCTTACAAGGCTGTTCAATGAATCTGCTCTTTCTTTCACAAGGAGCTCTTTAATATACTAAGACAGGGGACACACTGCACGGAGACAGGAGCAGCCAGATAAGCATTTCTGCCCCCTCCTCTGGAGCCAAATTGGAAAGGCCCAGAAATACTGGGAAAAGACTTTGATGACAACAGCATTTCTTGGCTGTGGGGCCACCTCACCCTTCAGCCACATCCCTGTTCGAGAAATAATCTTGAAAATAACTTGCAGGACAATTCCATGCCCCAGGCAATAAGGTGTGACTACTCTGCACCTCCATAAAACACCTCAGGGTTCAGTGAAGGGGACTGGGCGGAAAAATGAATAGGTGAGAATGATATACTACAGGACATCAGAAGGTCAGGTGACCCTTTGCTTTCTTTACATTTTGCTTTTGAGGCTACTCTACTCCCTCCTTCCCAATTCAGGATTCTGCAAGTGCTGCTCTGTAACAGCTACTGCTGCGCAACGAAGCTCAGTGGCGTCACATAGCAAGCAGCTGTTGGGCTTATAATTCTGGGTCACCTGGAATGTTCTTCCTGTGTGTGCTGGCTGTTGTTGGCCAGGCCGACCGGATACAGGGCTGTGTGTCCGTCTAGGAGGGCTCCAGTCCGGACGTGGCAGTCAACAGCTCTTGGGGAACCTGGCCAACGGGCCTGCAGGTTTCTTCAGCAGGTTTGCCTGATAGAATAAGCTGCAGAACTTCTAAATAACCCAGGCTTAGCAGACACATGACACCCCTTCTGATACAGTTCACCGGCTGCAGCCAGTCACGAGGCCGGAGGACATCTAGAGGGTGGGGAAAGAGCCTCCACCTCTTGATGGGAGGAACTGCCAGGTACCAGGGCCCCGTATTTGTGACTTATCAGGTGTCCCCTCCCTCAGAGTGTGCTGTTTTTCTTACCCTCTGTATTTAGATTGCAACTAAAAGAGCATATCCCCAGGGATACCTTTCCTAGCCAGCCCTTCATCCCAACAGGTCAGAGCCCCTTAGATGCTGGTTCATGGAGCACAGGATGCTCTCAGCATTCATGGTGGGTAGAGGAAAGTGAGGAGGGAAGGATGAAGAGAAAGAGGGATGGCAGATTTGGATGAACGCTGGCTGTGTGCCCCGCAGGCTGCCTGGCACAGAGTGAGCGCTCAATAAATGTCTCTTGGATTTAATCCAGTGCTTCTTCCACAAGCCAGGAGACAGACAAAAATATGTGCGTTGAACAGTTACTCTATTCTAGCATTCTGCTAGGTAGCTAATCCATCTTGGATCACTTATTCCTTACCATATGCCCAAGAGTGCCAGGGTAAAAGGACACTCCTGGGGTCTCATACACTCAGGTCTGTTGGATTCCAGAGCCCATAGGTTTTTCTGTCTACTGCACTCTTGTCCTGAACTGTCTATGCTCAGAATACCCAATGCCAGGTTCACCACGAGACCAACTTGGGGTCAGGTGTAAAGAAGGATGTAGATTCTCCAGGGGGGACACAAGGACTCCTCTTCATGGGGGCTCCTCCCCATACATGTGCTGATAAGGCAAGAGTTGAATGATTCTATTCTCTTTAGAACATTTTAAGAAGACATCACCTCTTCCAAAGGTTGGGCTACCTCATAGTGAACTTTCTAAGTTTGTGAGAAGCAGCAGTCCTCAGATGTACCCCTTGCTCTCAGCAGATCTTAGACTAGTTGGTTGTCAGGGAAGAGGAACATGGGAATGGATAATTCTGAGTCATGTCAGGACATAATGAGGTCAAGTGAGACTTTTTTAGTAAGAGATTACTGGGAAGAAGGGGGAAGGAGTTTGTTCTCTCCTCTGCCGTGATAGTCTCCTGTTTGCTCTCAGTACTTTTCTCATGTATGTGTGCATTAAATATTAATACCGAGTATGCACTCTGCCAGGAATTAGGCTAGATGTTGCTTATGCCATGGTGGAGGAAAATCAACCTCAGGCTTTCCTTCTGAAAACTGTGGTGGGAAAGAGGGATGGTAAAAAATGAACTGAGTAACACTATTTACAATAGCCGAGAAATGAAAGCAATCTAAGTGTCTATCGACAGATGAGTGGCTAGAGAAGAGATCACACACACACGCCACGGAAAACTACCCAGTAAAGAATGATGACATCCTGCCATTGGTAACAACATGGCTAGAACCAGAGGGAATGATGGTAAGTGAGATAAGTCAGAAGGAGAAAGATAAATACTTTGCTGATCTCTCATATGTGGTATAGAAAGAAACAAGGAAAACAGACAGAATAAAACAAAAACTAACCCTTGGACTCTGACAACAGAACTGAGGTTACCAGAGGGCAAGGGGGTGGGAGAGTAGGAAGAAAGTGTCGGGGTCCAGGGTCAGTGGTGGAGAGCTACCGAAAATATGGTGGCGGGTGTGTTGTGTCGTTATAGTAGATGAAGAGTGAAACTGAACATCTAAATGCATATTACTTTGCAAATCAGTGTTACTTCAATGACAGGAAAGGAAAACACTACCAACAATTAAACAACAGGGAAGTGCACAGACAAGTGTGAAATAGCAGAGCCCAAGCCACAGGAGGTCCCTCTGTCAGACTTCGGGGGCGGAGGGGTTGCTGAGGATAACCGGAGTGAGCAGGAGGCGTCAGTCCTTAGTTCTCCACAAAGCTGAAAAATGATGTGCAGGCATTATGCTAGCGGACAGGAGGAGACGACTCTGGCCACACTTGAGAGTCACCTGCAGGGGGCGGGGGGTAGGGCTTAAAAAATCCAGACGTAAGACTGTGTCTGCCAGAGGAGTGAGAGAGGGGAGGGCAGGAGAGGGGGAGCCAGGTGCCTGTGAAGGGCACTCGTGGGGGCTGCGCTGTGAAGTGCACGCACACTTAGGTGTGATTTCAATATCCTCAAATGCATAGAGCCATGGAAGCAAAAGAAATCATTGAATTATTTGAAAATTCAGGACCTGGGTTGCACTCAGAATTCAGATTAAACTATTCGGGGGAGGGACCCAGGTATCTGAACGTGTTGAAAGTTCCCCCACGGGATTTCCACGTACTACTGGGATTTAGAACCACTGAGGCAAAGGGACAGAAGCGTGAGGTGGCTGTGCTCACAGTTCTCCTGATCTAGGGGGAATGGAAAATTGCAAAACATCCGAATCTGGTGGCCTAGCAGGTAAGACCTCTGGTCATAGTCCACACACATCCAAGGACCCTGGGACACAGGAGGATCAACCAAGATGAACAGCTAAGCAAAGTGCTTCTTCCTCCTCTCCCTTCCTGCCTGCCTGTTCACCTTCATTCCTGCCTGCACCTTTCCTTTAAAAACAAAACACCAGCAGATCCAATGCCATGCTTGATAAAGCAGGATGCTCAGGGAGCCGGAGGGTCCAGAGGCAGCCCCTTAGCCAAGTCCTGGAAGATGCAGAGTCTGATATCAGGGAGGGGTCGGGCACTTTAGCGCCCACCTCTGACGCTCAGACCAACTCGGAGACCTCATTATCAGCCCCTGCTCGGCCTGGGTGGTTCTTCCCTACTTAGTTATGCTTTCCTGTCATTCATGGGATTACTTGCTTGCTCTCTTTCCCTCCCTAGTAGAACAGCTACCTCATGCGGCCAGGGACTGTGTTTCTGAGTCTCCCTGACATTTCCAGTGTCTGGCGTGTGGTCCATGCCGACTTGATGGATGACTGACTGAATGACTTGAGGGGGACTGGGCAGAGGTGCCGGGTCAGCTCTGCATGCTGGAAATACACCTGTGACTGCTGTGGGGTGAACGGCCTGGAGAAGGTGGAATGTAAGCAGAGATGTCAGTTTGGTGGCAGAAATGGACAGCATCACAAGTGGGGAGGAGAAATAGAATGAGTTAAGGCAGATCTATTGGATGTGACTGGAAGGACCAGCAGCTTCGCAGCTGTTCTTGGCAGCAGGGAAGATGGACTGGACGGGTTCTGGCTTGAGTGACTGGAGAGTTCGTGCTTCCGTGTGAGACATAGAGAGGAGCCGGAAGAAGAGCCGATCTGAGTGGTGTTGATGGGTCAGGCTCGGCCACCTGAAGTGAGGGATCTGGCCCAGAGGTCACTGGATTCATGAATTTTGAAGTCCAAGGGGGAATATCAGAGCATCCTTCTGTGGAAACATCATGGTATTGGAAACCTAGAACTTTCCTCTGGAAGGCAAGAAAGACAGGGTGCTAATATCACCTCTGACATAACTCCTGCCGCGTAAATAGTGGCCATATTTCAGGAATGTGTGCTCTGGCCTCTTCAGCAGAGGTCTTCCAGGCCCCGTGCTGTGGACATTCTTCAGACAGTTCTTAGGTTGAAAGGATGGAGACGCTCTCTTGAAAGAAGGCACCTGCAGTTCTATTCACACCAAGAGAGACAGAAACCCAGCTGAAACCGCACTGAGCCTAGAAAAATCAGCATGTGGCTTCCCGGGGGGGATTGTGTGAGGACCCGCTGAGGCCAGGCTTACTGGGGAAGGGCGCGGCGATCGATGGGTGAGGCTGCCTGGATACCGAGGGGGCCTGTGGGGCCGATTTTGCCTCAAAAGCCTTTCAGAAGCATCAAATAGTGTCTCCTGGTCTTAGGCTCTGCTTGACTCAGCCACTAGCAGTGGGTGACCCGAGTTAAATCATGTCATGTGTCTAGCCCTGACAGTTTCCGGTCTGTCAAGCGAGGGGAAAATTCCTGTCTTTCCTTCCTCTGAGGTGCTGAACAGCTCGGCGCCCGTGGGCATGTGGTCCCTGCCACCAGCATGCAGCTCTACCCCCGCAGACAATAGTTACAGGACGGGTGTGGCTGTGTCCAGTACAACTTGAGCTAAGAAGAAAAAAACAAAAAACAAAAAAGCAAAAGACAGGCCTGATTGGGTCCAGGAAATACAGCTTGCGACCCCTTCCTTGATGGAGACTGAGAAAATATTTTGAGAATTAGTCTAAATTCTAAGTGTGGACAAAAATCGAGTCCAGAAGATTCTCTTCTCAGCTTTCTAGTAGCAAAATATTGGCACGACTCGGAGGCTCATCAATGGGAGGATGGATTTATTGTAGCAATAATTCCACTCAGTGAAATACTATGTGGGCATGAAAATGCTATTCCTTAGCGATTTACACCACCATGGAGAAAGCTTGACAAAGGTGCCATGAGAAATGAAGTTATTAGAACAATGATGATAATGGGGCTAGTGGCTAAGCACTTTGTACTCCTCGCAGCACTTCACCCTCCAAACCACCAGACGAGATGGACCGCTTTCCTGTGACTCCTTTCCTTACGCAGACACGGATGGTGGTAAAAGTGATGCAGTAATGCAGCCGCCAGCAGGCGACAGTGTGGGGACAGGACACAGGTCTCTCTTCACTGCTAAGCGCAACGAAAAGCAAACAAGCACACTGATGCAAATCCCCAGGTCTTCTCTGTTCACTGAGAGGACCAGAAGAAAATGCACCCAAGGGTGGCGGCAGTGGGCTCTGGGGTGCGGGAAGGCGAGGAAGGCTTCTCCACACGTTCAGTGTTTCCTCCGAGGAGGACGCCTGGCTTTGGAAGGGAAGAAACAGCACTGTGGTTCTGGAAGAAAGAGCAGTGTGTCTGAGAGCAGGTATGGTTGTGGCGGCAGAAGGGTGCCCCTCAGGAGGGTAGATCTAGGGATTCCGTGGGGGACCCGTCACCCTGCCGTCCTGCTCTTCTGTGTAACAAGGCCCCAGGGCTGTCGTTCCATGTTCTAGGTGGAGTCTCTCGTGTGTCTCTAAACTGTGGGTTCACTTTGATGCTGTTTGCAGGTGACTTCCAAGCTCTAACTCTCTCTCCTCTCTCCTCTCTCCTCTCTCCGCCATCTCCTGCCGTCTCCGCGCCTGTGCCCCTGCGCAGCCGATAAGGCAAACGACGACTTCTACACCAAGCGACGCCACCTGGCCGAGCTGGCCGCCAAGGGCAACCTTCCTCTGCACCCCGTCCGAGTGGAGGACGAGCCCCGGGCCTTCAGCCCGGAGCATGGCCCTGCCAAGCAGAACGGACAGAAGTCGCGCCCCAGCAAGACGCCCTCCCACCCGCTGGCCTACAACTCCACCTCTAACTTTAAGGGCTGGGACCCCAACGAGCAGTCGCTCCGGCGCCAGGCTTATGGCAACAAGGGCAAGCTCGGCATGGCCGAGTCGGGCTCCAGCGACGCCCTGGGGACGCGCCCCCAGCACTACCCGCCCCCACAGCCGTACTTCATCACCAACAGCAAAACAGAGGTGACTGTCTGAGCTGTCACTCCAGGGAGCATCCTGGAGCCCACACCCAACTGAGAGGCAAAAAATCACCCGGCCCACACCCGCCCCGCCCCACACCCACCCACTCACTTTTCCGCAGAACTGAGGCCGCCGAATCTGACCGGTGACACGGACCCCGCTTTTCCTGGGTCCCGCCTCACACGTCGGCGGGCAGCTGGGCAAGACCGAAGCGCAGGGACGTCCAGCAATACCGCAAAGGGGAAACTGAGGCACGCTCCTGCCACTTCAGGCCCAAGGCGGCCCCCTTCCCGGGACCACACTGTGGGGCTCCTTTTTCTTGTCCCCCTCACCTGAAACTGGAATCCTTGATGAAAACAACAAAAGTAGCACAATGTAGAGCGACTGTCCCTTGGAGCACATACACAGGGCCTGCGCTGTCTGTTAAAAGGCCAAGTGGGAGGGCCGAAGAGGTAGGTGATGAAGGCGGACAGCCAAGAGGTCACTGGCGCAGAAGACGCCCGTTGGAAGCATTTTCTAATCCCAAGAGGGGACGATGTAGCCGCAGGATTCTGCGGCTCAGGAGACAGGCGATGGACCCCGGGTAGTTTTCTTGCTACCATTGCTGGAAGTAAAATACAACACACGCTCAACTCACACAGACTGGAGCCTGAGCCCACCACCCACAATGGGAAAGAGGGAACCTGTGAGAAAACTTCTGTAAAGACGGTGACCATGGAAGGGGGGTGGGGTGGGGCGGCTTTCATGGCGGGAAGAAGGGCCAGAGAGCATCGCCTAACTTTCTTGAGCAGAAAATTAGAATGGAAGCCCACTGCCAAACAGACAAGAAGAACAAATTAATTGCTGTCCCAGATCTTCACAACAGGACCTCCCCAGTGACATTGCCAACAATTTGAGAAAGAAATCACACTTGACAAGCCGACAGGAGGCGAGAAGGGAGCCCAGAGCCCCGGTTTCTGGCTTTCCCCTCTTGTCTCAGAGACAAAACAAAGAAGCGAAAGGGACAAAAAAGCAAGTCCTCTGTTCACTGTCCCCAAGTCCCTTTTCCCCTTCAGTCCGTTGCTGCCACTGCTGCCGCCACACTTCGACTGCTTTGGACTGAAAATGTCATACACGTGGGTGGTGCCTTCAATGTGTTACTGTTTAATGACGGTCCTGTTTCCCAAGTGCAACCTGCGTTCTTTTAGCCTCCCTCCCTCCTGTGTTTCTGTAGCGGTAGAAGATGTCTCCATCTTCCCTTTGTGGGGGAGCCCACCCCAGGTCACCCTCTGAGGGGCTGCTATCAGGTCAGGGGAGCCCCAAGATGGAGATCGACTCCTGACCTCTCACACAATCAAAAATCCTCAAGTCCCCCTTTCTCTAGCTCCCCAGTCTAGGAAGTATTTCTGGGTCCCATCTGCCCCACGGCCCCCCCAAATACCCTCCCCACATCCCCCCCACATCTGGTCCCCCTCCAGAATTCACTAGTTTGTCTTCCAGACTGGAGCTCATCCCTAATAACCCTGGGAGGTCTCAACGAAGACCATTCCTGCCGCTTCTAGTGGAAGCCGAGGCGGGGTCATTGAGAGAGGAGAGATGTTCATTGAAGGTGAGACCCTTTCCAGCAGTTCCTAAAGAGCTTAGCTGATGAATAGGAACTCGGAGAGACCCCTCGTTCTTGTGGTGTCAGCGGCTGCTCGGAAGCTGACCCCCAGCCTTCTGCCTTGGCTGTCTCTCCAAGCCGATGCCTCGGAATCAGGAAAGACAGAGCTTTCTTCTCCTTTTCCCTCCCAGCTCATCGGCATTGAGAC
>RJWH01010167.1:0-18295 GCA_004363575.1 Solenodon paradoxus
GAGAGAGAGAGAATCAGAGGTTGCTTGAGGTAGGGAACACAAAGAAACCTTTTGGGAGTGACGGAAATTTTCTATATCTTGACTGTGGTAATGGTGTACACTTGCCAAAATTAACTGAACTGTACCCTTAAAATTGATAAGTCTATCAATCTATTTATCATCATCTACCAATCTACCTATCCATCCATGAGTATCTGAATAAAGTTCATCAAATTATAAAGGAAAAAAAAAATGAGCCCTGGCTGAAAACATTTTCCTACAGCAGACAAATCATTTACTCTTATGGGAAAAAAGTAGAGGCGACACATCCTGGTGGCTCAGGCATTAACTCTGCAGCTGGGGCTTAGTCCACATAAAGCCCAAGGACCAGGGTTTGGGACCCTGGGTGCCAGGATGGGATGGGAAGGGAGCGGGTAAAACCAAAATGAACAACTAAATAAATTAAAAATGCTTCTTCTTTCTCTTTCTTCCTGCCTGCCTGTCTGCATACTAGTCTTCATTTCTGCCTGCTCCCTTTCTAAAAAATGAAGGAAGGGGAGGAGGAAACTATAATAAAATACCTTATCTTACCTTTCTGAATGGAGAAAATTTTTGAATAGCTTGTCAGAGAGGCTATGGAGAAACAGGCACTCAAATATGTTGCTAGCGGGAATGAAATGGAAACAACTCTTTTAGGAGGGAATTTAGAAATACCTAACAAATTCCATATGCAGTTTTTGATGCAGCAATCCAGCTTTTTGATTTTTTTCCCTGAAGATTCACCTCAGATAATACAAGAATACATACTTTCTTTGGGCATTGTTAGAATTGCAAAATATTGGAAACTATGTACATAGGTAAACATTGGAGGGTGATTAGGTGTGATGCTATGCAGTTGGCAGATTTGTTTTTCACAGTTTGGATTAGCAATTTATATGATTATACAAATAAGTACGTTTATTATGGATAATGGTAGCTAAGTTCCTTTCTCTTAGAGAAGGGATTTACAAATATGGAAAATGAGAAAACCACAATGAACCTTGTGTTGTTCCATTGAAACGGAAGGCATTAGTCATGAATTTGTTTGCTTTTGTTTTAAAGGAAAGATACAGGCAGGAATGAAGGCGAGCAGAGGCAGGCAGGCAGGAAGAGAGAGGAGGAAGAGGTGCTTAATTTTATTTAGTTGTTCAATTTGGTTGTTCCTGCAGGTCCCAGAATGAGAACCCAGGACCTTGGGTTGTATGTAGATTACGTCCAACTCCTACTCCATCAGGGCACACCATGAATTTGTTGTTAAAATATATACACCTATAGCAAAATATATAAAGATGGTGTATATAGATGGATTAGGATACATACATATATATTTCCTAGCTCTGTACACTGAGAAGGACCAGAAACAATTACAACCTGGTAATCTTTGCTGAAAAAGAGTAGGGTATGTATGGAGCTTCCTGGTGTGCCCGAAAGCAAGGAAATGCTTGAAAAATAAGATGAGGGCAAGTCAAAGAAATACAGGACACAGAAGTCAATTTGAAGCTGCTCCTACTGGTCAAATCTGAAGCAATTTGAGTATCAAAGGAAATAATGGTAGTGGGTTATAATTCATAGACTGAAATAAGAACACAACTCTAGATAGATATAGAAATACATGAGGTAGAAGAGAAAGCTTTTCCTTACAGTAGAAGAGTTACAAATACATATCAAAGGAATGTTGTTAGAAAATCATCAATGGATGTGGAATACAATGGTTCAAACATGTTATATACAGAGAATGGTAAAGCAAAGGTGGCAAAACATAAATGACTGATGAATCTGGGTAAGGGGTACATGAAAAATCCTTCTACCATTCTTTCTTTTCTGTACATTCAAAGTAATCAGGTGCACCCCTATGGCTCAAGCAGCTAAAGTGCAGGTCACCTAAGTCTCCGGGGCCCACTGGACAATAGGGAAGAACACTTGGTGATTTGGTGGAGGGCAGGGTGTGTTGAAATATATCTAAGAAATGGGGAACCTATATATAGGAAATTATTTTAATGTGTAGAACAATTATTACAATAAAAAAATAAATTGAAAAAAAGTCTAAGGCCCAACCCCAGCCCGAGGTAAAAAAAAAAATTAAGGCGCGCCCTGGGGGACTAGAGGGTAGGTCTGCTGCCTCCCGCTGAGCGCAGCCAGCAGACACCGGTTCACATGCCACGCCGGCGGGGAGAAGAGGGGGCAACATGACAAACAAGATGAACGACTAAATAAAAATAAAAGTAAAATGCTTCTTCGTTCTCCCCTTGTCTGCTTGCTTACTCGCCTCCATTCCCGCCTGCACCTATCCTTAAAAAATTAAATTACCAACACAACGCCCCCACCAAAATATAAATAAATAAAGATAAAGGAGCTAAGGAGTATCCTAGTATTGGTATGTTGTTGCTAATCATTTTTTTTCTTTCCCAAATAAAAACTACTGGTTGGGTGACGAAGTTTGCAAAGGGCATTGTAATGAGAGGCCTATAAAGCATTTTAACACTTATTTGAAAGTTCCTGGGGTTTCGCCGTTCGGTTCTTGCTTTGCTTTGTTTTGTTTTTAAATGCTGCTTTTTTGTTTGATTCACTGTCATTCTTTCCTCATTGTCATTTTCAATTTATTTACAGCTGGGTCCTTTACCTAACCTGATGTATAGACTCATGTTAATAAAACTGTAGTCAAATTTCAAAAATAAAAAGGTTGCCGTGCTCTGGTGGAGCAGTGAGTGGATAGGTCAATCGCCTCCAACCGAGCAACCACACACCCCTGGGTTCCAGTCCCGGATCTGGAGGGAAATAATCTATGTGACAACTAAATAAAAATAAAATAAAGCTGCTTCCTCAGCTCTCTTCCAGCCTGCCTGCTCACCCTCATTCCGGCCGGCACCTTTTCCTGGGAAAAAAAAAAAAGAAAAAGAAAAAGAAAAAGAAAAAAGCCAAGCGCTTCACAAGAGGCGATTTCGCTCTGGGGTCACCCGTAGGAGAGCAGCAACAAGACCTGGGCAAAGCTTCCGCTTTCATTTCTACCGATATGAAATCAACTGTTCTCATTAAAGGAGTACCGCGGAAGGGTGATTTTCTGTCGGCAAACACTTCCCTAGCGACGAATCCACCTATGACACAGGGATATCCTAATGTCGCATTACAATGGGTAGTCTATGAAAACTCAAAAGTCGGATAAGGCGATTTAGATTCTGGTAAGACATCCAGTTGTAATTTACCTGACTTGTCAGTTTCATAGTCTTCTCTCCACTGTTAAAATGTTGAGCTTCCGGAGTGGTCTCCTCCCCCCGTTCATGCCAGATCAATGGTTTGCTCCGACCTTAATTCTGACAGGAGGGCCGAGCTGCTTCTGCGCAGAAAGCGGTTGGGGGGGTGGGTGGGGGGGGGAGGAACATGGCGCAAGCTCTGTCTGAAGAGGAGTTTCAGCGGATGCAGGTTCTCCTATCCGGCAAAAAGACCACCGGGCTAGGCGTTAGGGAGTGGGGCGGGATAGAAAGAGGTCTTCCCAACGGCTCTGAAACAGGGTTGGTGGGAATGGACCTTGAGCTAAGGGTTGGTCTGGAGAAGGGAAACTGAGGCTTTAAGTGGTCAGACTATTGAATTCGGAGATACTCTTGGGCTCTGAGCGACTGGGTTCTGTTAACCTTGAGGGCAGAGGGGAGAGTGCTGTTGTGGACTGTATCTTACTCTGACAGGGAGAGGACGAGACCTTTGGAGCCCAGCGGGGGACGCCCTAAGCGGGTGATAACGAACGTTGGGCTTCGAGGGAAGGAGCTCCTAAGAGGACGAAACCATTTTGTCTGGAGAGGAAGGAACCGGGCATTAGGTTGTTTGCGTCATGGTGGGGGGGAGCCCTTGAGAGGGCAATACCATTATTGGGTGTGAGGTGGAAATTTTTGTGGGACATACCATTATGCCAGGGAATTGGGGAGAGATCTCCCATGTAGTCGTTGTTCCTGGGAGGGATAACTTCTGTTTGAGTGGTGGTAGTTGATCCCAGAAGGGACATAATCCCTAGGGCGAAGAAGTGCGAAGAAGGTCCTGAATGAGAAATACCCTTAATCCCTGTGGGGGAGAGGTCCTGAAAGAGTTAAAAGAGTGACACTTTGAACCTCATGGAGGGGAGATCACTGGGCTCTGTGGGGGTGGGGTAGCCTGACTGGGTACTCTCACCACTTGATTCTTTTGTGTGGGTACTCTGAGATGGTATGAAAAGCCATAACATCGCATCATGAGTGGGTCCCTGTTGAGCGACTTCTTTTGGTTTTGGGGGGGAAGATCATTGGATTTTGTGTGGGAACAGACTCTGAAAGAGGGTCGCCTTTAGTGAGAGCAGGACCATTAATCCTCCTTAATGTACTGATTAGTTTTAATTTACTCACCTCTTATAATCTATTCAGAGGATTCTGAATGAGTAAGAGTAATCCAAAAGAGCCACCCAAAGTCTTGTGGAACAGAGACCCTGAAGGCCCTATAGGGCCATCCTATTGGATCTTGAAGGATGGGGGGGACCCTTGAGTGAGGAAGATTGATTCCTATGGGCCATGCATAAATGAGGGAAAAAACAGTGGGGTCTGATGGTTAGGGACTCTTAAGTACGTGTCAGGGGTGTTCCAGTTGGTTTAGGGCTGAGGGAGATAAATCACTGGGTCCTGGGGAGGACAGGAATAGGAAAGATTCTGTAGAGGCCAAGCCCTCTAACTTGTAGCATACCTCCAGGGCTGGAGGCTGGTGCCATGGAGGAAGGGAAAGATCTTGGTGGGATAGGGAACTGCAGAGAACTGAGCTTAGTACCCTACAGGACTAGTAGGTAGGGATATGCTATTTAGAATAGCCTGTACTTCACTTTCTCTCCTGGGAGTCGGGACCCCAGGTAGCCAGCCCCCCTGACTGAAAATTGGTCAGGGGGATACAGGTCATTTTCTCTTAGAAAAGTGGGAGGAAGCAAACCCCTGTCCCCTACCTTCAAGGACCTCCAAGTATGGCCAGGAAGATAGATAACATGCTTGTTGGAAAGACAGAACAGTGTTTAGAGTATGATGAGGTCTGCCAAAATGGGGAGGAAGAACTTAATCCATGGGCACAGAGAACCATGGAACACATATGAGTAAGAGCCTGCCTGTGTCAGTGCTATGTCATGGTCTGAGTACAGAGTGGATTGGAAAGGAGAGAGCGAGGCAGCAGGAAGATAGAAGAGTGAGGCTAGCTGTGGCTATAAGCAGAGCTGTAGAAATTAGGATTGGGGCTGAGGCTATGGAAGCTCATTTAGGATGCAGCATGCACAGGTCTTGAGTGACTAAAGAGACACATGCAGGTCAGTAGGTTCTGAAGCTTGGGATTGGTTCCCTCATAACATTCCTGACTTTGTCATTTCCCATCTGCTTTTCCTGAAGGCTCAGCTCCTGGAACTTCGGACAAATAACTACCAGCTTTCAGATGAGCTACGCAAGAATGGTGCTGGTGAGCCCAGCAGGTCTCATTAGCTGGGGTGGCTTTGGGGGACAGAGGCTGAAGGGAAACCTCAGAGGCATGGCAGGAAGACCTTTCAGTTCCTTGCCACTGACTGAGGCTGAGACTCCCTGCTTTCCCCACACCAGAGCTCACCAGTCTCCGACAGAAGATCGCCTACCTGGATAAGGAGTTCAACAAAGTTCAGAAGGTACCTCCCTCTACTCACTCACTCAGGGATGCTTTCCCGGAGCCCCCCTGACACATTCATGTCTCCAGGGGCATCTCTAGTGCACCAGACCTAATGTCACATGCTGGCGTTAGTCATTCCACAAATTCTCATGGAAATCACTTTAGGTTTTTACTTTTATCTAATCCTGCTTAGTGATTCATTTTAATTTGCTCTTTATTTGTTTTTTAGCTTCATTTACTCTCTTATTCCCATTCACTAACTTCTAACTAATAGTCAGATTTATCAGTAAATCTGCCTTGAATCTGTCTCCTATCCTCAATTCACACTCCTGCCTGGTGCTCTTACTTCCTATCCCTGTCCTGGTCCTGTTGGTAAAATGAAATTAAACTTAAATCTCAGCATGCCCTAGTGGAGCAGCAGTTAGATCAATTGCCTCCAAAGGAGCACAGAGCACGTACCCCTGGGTTCAAGTCTCGGGTCTGGGGGAAAACAACCAGTGTGAACAGCTAAATGAAAATAAAGACACTTCCTCCTCTCTCTTCCTGCTTCTCTGCCTACTCACCTTCACTCCTGCCTGCATCTTTCCTTTGAAAACAAACAAAAAAATCTACATCTCAGTTTCTCAAAAGTTATGTATTTATAACTTATGGCCCCTCAAGACATTCAGAGCCCTCCTTTCTTCACTGCTGCCTACATAGTATATTCTCCATAAATATCTGTTAGATGAAAGAAATAGAATGCAGAAAGTCTGACAGTCAAGAAACCAGGCTTCTCTTTGGTAGGGTGCTGATTCCCCCAACTTTGCATTGTGCTCAGCTGCTCAGCAGAGGTGCAGCATTTTCCAAGGTACATGGAGGGACCCATAGGAGTAGCAATGAAGCCACAGTTTCTGAGTGCAGAGACCCCACCTTTGAAGGGTTACATACTAAGACCCATGAGCAGCTTGATGGACTTAGAGGCAAGGATGATTTCTGTGTGCTGGGGCACCAAAGCAGGATCCCCCCTCATTCTCACTCACTCACTTACTCCATCATTCTTGTGAGCTATAATCTGTCATACAAGCTCTGTGGTTGAAGACATTCCCAAACCCCAACCTCTGTCACCATAGTTCCCCCTTTGACATTTGCCACAATGTCTCCATACCTAACGAAGGGGTCCATTTCTGTTCACCTTGTCTCTCTTCCCACCCCCTCACCTTTAGGCACTGAGCAAGAGCAAGAAAGCTCAGGTAAGGGGACTCATGGCGGGTGAACGAGTCTGGGAGGCTGTGTCTTAGCAGGGACACTTCTGTTTGCTGGGATTTCCTTGTGCTGGCCTTTCTTTCTCTTTATGTGCACCTACCTCTGTAGCTACCTTATCGCCATATGTTTCTCTGTCTTTGTTTTACTGGGTGTCCCATTCTATGCCTCTCTCTGTCTTTCCTTCTCCCTTTTTCGCTAGCCTTTTCGCTGAGTCTGTCTCCATCTTCCTGTTCTTCCCTCTCAGACTTTTGTTTCTCTCCCCAACCTTCTCTTTGTTTTCCCCCATCTGTTCCTCTCCTCTGTCATTTCTTTTCTTCTTTCTCTGCCCTCCACTTCTCTATCTCTTTCTAACTCATTTCTTTCACTGACCCCCCTCTTCTCTCTCTATTCTGTTCTCTCTGTTCCTATCCTTCTGTCTTCCTGCTTTTGCTTTTTCTCTCTCTCCCTCCCCAACCCTTCTCATTCCCTGTATCCCCCTCTTTCCCTGTCTCTCTTTCTCCTCTCTCCCCTATTTTATTTCTGCCATCCTGGCTCTGGGTCTCAAACCTGGGTTCATCACTTTCATAGTCTGTGCCATAAGCCACCTGAGCTACAAGGGAACAGGTCTCTCTCCTCTATTTCTATCTATCCCTCTCTTTCCCCCTACTCTCCCTCTATATCTTCCCTTCCCACTATCCTCCCCCATTTTTCTCTCATGCTCCCTGTCTCCCCTTTTACCCCTCCCTGTATGTCCTGATTTCACCTGTCTTATTCTCCATACCCTCTGTTCTACCCACATGTCATTTTATCCCTCTCTCTGTTTCTTTGCCAAACCTACCCATTCTTTCTGCCCCTGTTGGAGACCTGGCCCCTGTCTGCCACTGCAGGAAGTCGAAGGACTCCTGAGTGAAAATGAGATGCTGCAAGCAAAACTTCACAGCCAGGAGGAGGACTTCCGCTTGCAGAACAGCACGCTGATGGCAGAGTTCAGCAAGGTGCTTGATGCCCTGGATAGCCAAGGGGGATCCCAAGGGTAGGGGCCACCTGGGCAGAAGCCAGAGGGCAGCAGAGGGTATATGGACAGAGGCGGCCTTGGATTACTGTCCATGGTGCTGAAGAAAAGGTCCTGGCTGAGGGGCAGTGGTTTAACAGATGGGGTCTGCTCATTGTGCTGGGATTGTAAGGCTGCAAACGCTGAAGTCAGCTGATTCCTGGTCACTCCTTTCCTTTGAGCTTCAAGTCTTTTGTGTGTATTCTGGGGCTGATGCTAACGGGGCTGGGGTATTGGTGTGGGGGGGTGGTCTTAGGTAAAGCTTTTATGTTTAACCTATGGTGGAAAGATGTTTGAGCCGCTTCCCTTTTCACTTCCATCCCTTCATCTGACATGATTCTGAGGTTCTACTTCTCTAGATAATTCATCCTGGATTGAATAATAATGTCTTCTTGCTGGTTTCAGTGTCTTAGTTCTTTCAAACCTTCTGGGCACTTGGAAACATTGTCTTCTGTTTCTTTATCTTCTGTACCCAGGGTCATTTCTAAGTATGTAGTATGTTTTAAGGGAAAAAAGTCTCATACCAACAAAAACGGGTTTTCCAAGGCTCTACCTGAAAATGTAGTGCTTGAGACCTTCAGGAGCAAAACAAGACAACCTTGAAGCGGGCACAATACCAGGAAATACTATCTATTTATTAGTATTTTATTATAGTATTAGTTTTAGAAATTAAAATAAATGCATATGTGTAGGTTCCCCTTATGTGCAGTCTCCCCACTTCTTAGATATATGTCAACACACCCTGCCCTCCACCACATCACCAAGTGTTCCTCACCATTGTCCGGTGAGCTCTGCCACCACTTGCCAGGAGAGATTATTTAGCAAGTAGTAAAGAGTTAGAAGACCTAGATTAAACTCTTGGCTCTACCTTTTACTCACTGTAACCTTGAGCAAATTACTTAACCTGCCTATTTCTGGGTTCTCAGATGTTTGAGATGCACATGGTAATGACAGTGCTGCCTTGAAGGGCTTCTGTAAGGACTGAGTGGGTTTAATGACTATAGAGCACTTAGGCAGAACCGTGCAGCAGTCTCAGCTATAGTATTCTAACGTCCTTGCTGATAGTGTCCTTTCATGAATTCACTTTCTCACTAAAATATTTCTTAATGGTTTAAAGGTTTCATATCCATCCTGTAGCCCTGCCCTGCCTCAGCCATTACCACTTTCCCCTAATGTGTTCCCACAGCCTCTTCACTGGTCTCCTCCCTTCTAGCTTCTACCAGTTTAAGCCTTAGAGATTGTGCTGACCTATAGGCTTTACCATATCAGTTTTTTAAACAACACCTCTCAGTGGGCCCCTGACAGTTCAGGGCCCCTAGTACTTCGCATAACAACTGACCTCATTGCCTCATTTCCACAGCTTCCTTCCTCCAGCCTCAGTGGTATTAATAGTTCTCGTGGGGTGAGGCAGAGGTAGGCGTTCTTCCATAAATCCAGCTCATGTTTCCTAACACTTGCCCTCAGCTAGACACACACTGAGCTAGGTATAGAGACCTTCATATTCCCCTGACACCTTCTGCCAGGTCCCGGAAGTACTCAGAGAGATGTGGGTTCAAGGCCTGCCCCTATCACTTATTTTCCAAGACATCTCAGCTAATTGTTCAACAATTACTCAGCACCGACTATGTCCTCTCTGTTCTGGAACACAGTTGTGAGCATCTCAGAATAGTTCCCACTCTTGGGTAGCTTACATTTTGGGGGCAGGCTGGGAAAAATATGATAATGTAGTACAGAAATAATAGTAATACTGATAGTTATTATATAGTGTTTACTGTCCTGTTTGATGTGCTTTATATTATTCACTCATTATTTCCTCTAAACAAGCCTATGAGATATTATTAGCGTCCTTATTTAATAGATGAAGAAAACTGAGCCCCAGTGAGATAAAGCATACAATTGGTATACAACTCCCAAGGTCATACAACTGGTCACTGGGAGAGGAGAAATTCACATCAAACAGTCTAGTTTCAGAGTCTGTGCTTGCGATTCTATGTTACGAAATGTTAGTTGTCCAACACAATAAATGATCCAAAAGTTTTCAGAGATTTAAGAAAAACATAGGTAAATTTAATTGTGATTAGTAACACATGAACCTGGTACTATGCTAGAGAGTATTGGAATTTCTCTGTTGGGGGGTGCTACTTGAAAGGTAACATTTGAGCATCACATGATGCAAACAAACCAGTCATATGTAGACCCTGATGAAAGGAACAGTGTTGTGGGTCAAAGCATCCCAGGCAATAAAATAAAAATTCTCCATGAGTCTCAGTATTTTCATCTGAAAATGAAGACAAAGGATCTTGTCAGGATTGCTGTGAGAACTGGAGTTGAGCTGGAGTCTGGCTTAGTTTTATTTGCATTGTACACTTCTCCAAGGCCAGTAGTCACTGGGGGTTGTAGGGAATGCTAACCCTCACAATGCTCTAAAAATTGTCTGTAGTCCCTGTGCTCCCAGACAGACGCAGGCCCTTTTACGGAAGAGGGCTGCTGGTGGGGCTGTTCATGGTGCTGACATCTTGGATCAGTAACTTCCAGAGGAGCCTGAGGTCTTGGAATGCATCTGTGAGGTTGGCAGTGGGCAACGGGAAAAGTGTTCTCATTCTCAATCCTCTTTGACACTGCCATTGAACAGATATGTAGATGTGAAGTTGTTTAACATCTCTGCCTTAGTGTTCTTGTCTATGAAATGGGGTACATGAGTAAAGAGAGCATCTACATCACAGAGGCATTATGGGAATTAAAATTTGGAAAGTGCATGGGCCAAATGTGAATCTTATTCTGATATTCTTCTTTTCCGCTGCCTTGCTCTTCCTTTGCTCAGCTCTGCAGCCAGATGGAACAGTTGGAGCGGGAGAACCAGCAACTGAAAGATGGGGCTGCCAGGGCAGGGGCTTCCCAAGCTGGGAGCCTTGTGGATGGGGAGCTGTTGAGACTGCAGGCAGAGAACACAGCCTTGCAGAAGAACGTGGCAGGTACAGGAAGTCCTCCTGGGAATGAGGGGACTTTAGGGCTTGAGGAGGGTGTTGTCCTCTTAGGACATGGAGAAAGGGTGCTGAATCAGCTTGGCCCTGCCATGAACCAGTGTAAGACTTTGGACAAGCCGTTTCTGTCACCTCTCTGAGCCAAAGCTTTCTGGTCTACCAAGTGCCTCTGCCATGGAAATTCATAGTACAGATAAGGTGATAGCGTCCTTAGTTCAGTACTGGTACCTATCCAGTGTTACAGATTAGCAGATTGGACATTGAAAAGAAGATGTTTACTAAGCAGAGAAGATGAACGAAGAAGATTCAGATTATCAGTGGCGTCTGGGATAAAAGCCAAAAGGCACGTACTGATAGAGTAGCATTTGGGCACAGTCCACATACATCCCAAAGTCCTGGGTTTGCATTCTAGGCCGGCAGGAACAACCAAGATGAACAACTAAATAAAACAAATTTTTAAAAATGCAAAAATAAACCGAAAGAAAGTTTGGTAGTAGAGGAAGGCCCTGGTATGTGGACTTCAGGTGAACATCTAAGGCTTGTATGATGGTGAGTTCTTTGATCAAAAAGAAGACTTTTTAGAATGTGGTTGGGGATTAGGAGTTTATAGGAGGATTCAGCTTAAGTAGTGGGTGAAGGATGTGTAGGCATGACCTTGGAGGGCTATGGAAGACTTAGAAATAGAGGGTGGAGCTTGGGGAACCCACCTGGGCTAATTTGATGTTAGATAGGATTTTAGAGGTTGACGGGGCTTAAAAGATTTGTGAGGACTCTGGTGGTTCAGGCCCTAAGCCTGTAGCTGAGGTGTAGCCCATGCTAAGGACTGGTTTGTGAACAGACCTGGGGGTCAAGGGGTAAAAAACAAAATAAATAAGGCTTGCCCTGGTGGAGCAGTGGTTAGGTCACTGTCTCTAAAGGAGCAAGCCACATGCCCCAGGGTTCGAGTCCCGGACCTTGGGGGTGCAAACAGCCAGTGTGAACAACTAAGTAAAAATAAAATAACGATGCTGCTTCCTCTCTCCCTGTCTACCTGCCTACTCGCCTTCATTCCAGCCTGTACCTTTCATTTAAAAATAGATAAATAAAAATAAACAAAGGTGCTTCTTTCTTCTCTTCCTTTCATATGCTTTTTCCATCTCTCCCTTCCTCTATTTTTTAAGGAAAGGAGCAGGCAGGAACGAAGGCTAGTAGGCAGGCAGGAAGAGAGGCAGAAGAAGCATTTTATTTTATTTAGTTGTTCATATTAGTTGTTCCCCTGGCCCAGGCTGCTAACTGGGTCCTTGAGATGTGGACTGCGCCCTAGGTGCAGACTTAACACCTCAGTCACCAGGGCAGCGTTCCTTCCTCAAAAAAAGAGAGTTGTGAGAGGCATGGGTGGGATTGAACCTTCATTTGCTAGATTGATGGTTATTTGGGCCAGAGTCTCTGCTATCTGAGGTACCCTAGGTCAATTCACCCTCTATCTGAGGCATGGTAAGGATCTTCAGAGACCTTTTATTTTAAATTTTTTAAGATGAAGGCAGGCAGACAGGCAGCGGGTAGGAAGGAGGAGGGAGCATTTTATTTATTTGGTTGTTCATTTTAGTTTTTCCCCCAACCCCAGCCCATGCACCCAGGTCCTTGGAATTTATATGTACTGTACCTGAGGCACAGGCTTAACACCTGAAACACCAGGGTGCACCTTTTTTAATGAAGGCAGACAGGCAACAGGCTGGAAGGAAGAGGAGAAATAAGCATTTTATTTGTTTAGTTCATTTTAGTTGTTCCCTCAGCCCTAGGACCTGAACCCAGGTCCCTGGGCTGTATATGGACTGTGTCCCAGGCACGGGCTTAATACCTGAGCCATCAGAGTGCTCCCAGAGATTATTTCATCCAACATATATATCCTTTCTGTCTATCAGCTTTGCAGGAGCGCTATGGGAAGGAGACTGGGAAGTCTGAAGCTGCCATGGAAGGCCAAGGAGACCTCCCTGGGAGCCCAGCCCCTACTGTTCTTGCCCCCATGCCATTGGCAGAGGTGGAACTGAAATGGGAAATGGAAAAAGAGGAAAAGCGATTGCTCTGGGAGCAACTGCAAGGCTTAGAGGTGAATCTGGATCTGGTAGCTGGAGGTAGGCAGATGCCCTAGCTTTCCCCTGTGATCCCATGGAGCTGTCTGTGACATCATTGTCTCATGAGCGGACATATTAGGGGGACAGAAAGGCAGAGAATGGCACAGGCCTTATCCCCCTCCTGCTGATAACTACCTCCTCTTTCATCTTTCCCTGTAGAGCCTGAAGCAGGCCGAAACGTCCAGGCTACAGGAAGAACTTGCTAAGGTGGGACTGCTGATCTCTCCCCACTTGCCAGGGTTCCCCTGGTATGGAAGAAGGGACAGAGTAGCCCCTCAGAGCCTCAGTTTCATCATCTGTGAAATGGAGAGATTCACACTATATCTCGTAATTGCTTTCAGTATGGAATGCACTAATATGTTTCCACTGCGTGTTATGTGTGGTAGGCCCCTTCCCTTCCTCTGTCTCCTCCTAGCTCTGCTTATCCATCTGTCCGTCCATCCATCCATCCATCCAAACATTTATAGACTACTGGCCCTTAGGAAATGAGGTGGAGACCCAGTAGCGAGGCAGCCAATCATGATTCAGGCCTCCCAGCGTCATCATTCTATGATGTGGTTAGTGGTCAGTTTGTTGGGGGCATAAATGCTAGACTCTGGAGCCTGAAGGAGCTGGGTGGAGAGCATGTTGCTGCTGACCAACCCGGCAACCAAATTACTTCTGAAACCTGGTTCCCCCATTCATGAAACCCAGTAGTACTCGCTTCTCAGAAATACTTTATAGATTCCATGAAATAGTGTAAGTAAATTCTGGATTCTAGAAAAGACGAAGAAGTATCTGTAAAGATTGTTTATTTTTGTCTTGTTTTTTAAAGGAAAGTTGCAGGCAGGAATGAAGGCGAGTAGGCAGGCAGGGAGAGAGAGGAGGAGGAAGCACTTTATTTAGTTGTTCATCTTAGTTGTTCCCCCTCACCCCTGGGTCTTGAACCTGGGTCTTTGGGATATATGTGGACTACGTCCTGTGGCCTTATCTGCTAGGCCAGCAGGGTGCACCAAGTTTATTTTTATCTTTTTAAATATTTTTCTCATTGCTATCACTTACCTGCACCCTCCTCTCCCACCCCAGCTCTCAGAGAAACTGAAAAAGAAACAAGAAAGGTAAATGTCTCTTCTCCAGGAGTGAGGGGAAGGGGTTTTACAGAACTGAGGCAGATTGCCTTGTGGAACTAACCCATCTGTATTTTATCTTTCTGTGCCCAGTTTTTGCCATCTACAAACAGAAAAGGAGACACTATTCAATGATAGCCGGTAACTACCAGGGTTGGGGATATTGGTGGATTTAAGAGACAGTGCCCAGTGCCCAGCAGAGTTAAATGAATATCACGGGGCCAGAGATAAGAGACTAGGTCTCGAGTCACAGTCGGTACATACCCCCATCACCCCCAGGAACAAAATTGAAGAGTTGCAGCAGAGGAAAGAAGCTGATCTCAAAGCCCAGTTGGCTCGAACTCAGAAGCTACAGCAGGAACTTGAGGCTGCCAACCAGGTGAGGGCTGGGTTCTAAGATGGGATAGGGACAGGGCTGTATGTCCAGGGAGCTCTGAGGTGTACAGAGGCTTGTTGGGGAGTCTGCGGTTTTCCTATGGGAGCTAGGAAAAGGGGAACTAAGGAGCCCTAAGAATCTTAGGAATTTGGCTAGAAATCTGTGTGAATCAAAGTCCCAGGGGCACTGGGACTTGGTGGCTGTCTGCCACAAGTTTGGATGAATCTGAAACTCTGGGGGTCCTGGGGATCAGAGGCAGGAGTTTGCAGAAATCTGCTCACTAGAGACTGGGACCAAGTGGGCCAGGAGTTGGAATGAGTCTGAACATTCTGGATTGGTGACTTTGAGACTTTTTGGGGCTAAGGACATGGTAACTAGGTAAATACAAGATTTTCAAGAATGGGAAAGTTGATTCTAAAGACTGAGTGTGTTTGGAACCCTCAGGGTGTCAGGGATGGGTGGTCTTGAGACCCCTGGGGGCTGTGAACAAAAAACTGGTGATATATGCAAGTACTGGAGCAAGTCTAGGTTGATGTGAGGCCCCTGGGGATTGGGGCCTAGGTGACATTAAAGCCTCCAAGTTTCTCCCTAGAGGGAGTGAGTCTGAGGCCTCTTGGAGTGGGGGAGATGGTGGCTTGTGGGTCAGAGGCCCCTAAGAACTGGGGACAGAGGTCTAGGTAAAGCTGTTACCCCCAGGACGCTGGGCCTTTTGTTAGCTGGGTCTGAAGACCTGAGAGGTGGATGGGGGGGCATGGGAGGGTGTCAATCTGAGACTTAATCAGGAACAGAAAAATAGGAGATTGAGTTGGAGACCTCTAGGGTTTGAGACGCTTGGGAGCTAGGGATCTGGGCTTTGACGTTATCTAAAATCCCTGGGGATTAAGGTCACGAATCTTGGTGAAGCTATGGGTCCTGGGGCCTGAGTGTGTCTGAAAATCCTAGGACCTCCAAGATGGGATCTGAGTGTATGTGAGCTCCCCCTGTGGGAGGAGGTTGAGTGTGTTTGAAACCCCCATGAGCTAGAGCCTGGAGTCTAGATATTTCTGAATTCTTGGAACTGGGATAGAGGGATACACAGTATCTGAGGCCCCTGGAGGTGATAACGAGTCTGGTTGAGTCTGAGATCTCTGATGTTCAGGTTATCTGAGACCCTCAGATCCTGGGGATATGCTGTTAGGAGGTTGAAGAGGGAGTCTGTGTGGTTATATGTACCCCAGGGGAAGCTGAGGTCCTAAATGAACTCCCTTGACCTGATCTCCACAGAGCTTGGCCGAGCTGAAAGATCAGCGGCAGGGAGAGCGCCTGGAACATGCGGCAGCACTACGAGCCTTACAAGACCAGGTACATTGTACATTGTACTTGGGCGGGGAGCAGGGAAGGGTAGCCTTAGAAAATCCCAGCGGTCCTGTTTTCCTGGCGGTGTGTGCGTGTGTGTGTGTGCGTGCGTGCGTGCGTGCGTGCGTGCGTGCGTTCTTGGCTGCGGGTAGGTCGTCCTCCTCTTCTAGATCCCTGTTAACCTCTTCTGGGGGTGGGCCAGGTGTCCATCCAGAGTGCGGATGCACATGAACAAGTGGAAGGACTTTTGGCTGAGAACAGTGCCTTGAGGACTAGCCTGGCTGCCCTGGAGCAGGTACAGGACATCTGGGAGACCTTGCTGATGTCTCCCCAGTGCCCCATCTCCCTCCTCTAGTGGTACATATCAGGGCAGGGAGTTCGGGATCCCATGCTATGTGTCCTGCTTGTTTCTGTTTCATTGTCAGGTACTTCTTTCTGTTGGTTTCTACCCCTCTTCACTCTGACATTCATCCCTGCTTCTCGAATTCTAGTTTCTCTGCAGTAAAGTACATGAAGTGTACTAATCTTAAGTATACACTCAGTAAATCATCTATATATCTACCTATGTACCTACCTACTTCCATGCAGCCACCACCCAGATCAAAACATAGAGCATTTTCAGTACCCTAGAAAGATTCCTTTTACCATTTCCCATTCAGTTCTTTCCCGGAAGTAACCACTCCTCTGACCTCTAGCAATATAGATTAGTTTCACTGGTCTTTAACTTCATTTAAATGGGTAGACACCCATTTTTTGTGTCTGGCATTTTCTGCAGCATTGTATCAGTGAGCTTTATCCATATGTAGCAATGGGCTGTTCTTTTTCTATAGAGTATTCCATTGCATGAATGTACAATGTCCATTCCCCTATTGATCTCTTTTTCTCATTGTTTTTCTCTTTGAAGTTCTCTCTCTCTTCCTGTCTCCTTGAAACTGGGAGGCTTACACTCTGTGACTGGCCTCTAGGACCATTTGCTTTACTTCTTATCACTGCCACTTTCTCCAGATCCAAACAGCCAAGACCCAAGAACTGAATATGCTCCGGGAACAGACTACTGGGCTGACAGCTGAGTTGCAGCAGCGACAGACTGAGTATGAGGACCTCATGGGACAGAAAGATGATTTCAACTCCCAGCTCCAGGTGACATATCTGGCTGTGACCTGTCTTTTCATTCCGTGTGCTGTCTCAGTGAATGGAGTCCCCCCTGAGTGCAGGGGAAAGACTACGAAGTCAGAAGAGCCTGGGTTCCAGCCAAGTTTCCTAACTTATCATTCACTTCTCTGAGTCTGACCCTATTTGGTTAGTTAGAATAGCTATGATGATTCCATCACAGAAATAATAATAGTGAATTCCGTAAGAAGAATTAGAAGCTCAATTCTCTCATGTAAGAGACCAGGTAGGTTATCTAGGGATAGAATGCTGGCTTTCCTGTTACCGGTGACCCAGCTTGCTTCTCCATTGCTACTCTGCCACCTTCAACGCAGGATCTGTCAACATCCAGGATGCTTGTGCGAGCTCCCCTACCATCATACTTACTCTGTAACGTCCGGAAGGAAGGAGGAAAGGGGGAAGGGACCAACATGCCCTTTCCTTCACAAGCACAGTCTAAATTACACTCACCACTTCCACATATAGAAAGTAATCCCAGGGTCACATATAACTTCTAGGGAGAAGGGGAAACATCCTCTAGATGACCATGTACCCAACTATAAAGTTTATTGCCAGAGAAGTAGGGGAGAATGAATACTGGGGAGCAGCTGTCAGTCTCTGTCATATTTCTCGTCTAGAAACAGAGAACAATACCTCCTTTATCAAGGCTAAGTGAAATGGTTCATCAGAAGTGTCCTGGATGACTGACACCTCCTGGGGGCTCTTTATGAAACTCAGACCATTTGTCCTTGCATTAGGAGTCATTACGGGCTAATAGTCGACTGTTGGAACAACTTCAAGAAATTGGGCAGGAGAAGGAACAGTTGACCCAGGAACTACAGGAGGCTCGGAAGGTGGGCAGTGCCTAGCAGGCCGAGTGGCTGCAGAGGACATGAAAGGCCTGGTCAGGGGGATGGGGCAGGTGATGTGGAAAGCCTACAGGAATGGGAGGGGATGGAAAGTGACCAGTTCCATGAGGATTGGTGCATGACTTAGCCAATTCTGTGGGGATGGAGAGCGGGTGGAGTTGGGCCCCTTCCTTCGGAGAGTGGTGGGCCTTTTTGGCCTTGGCTGGGGAGGAGGTTGACTAATATCCTCCTGGCTCCACCCTCCTGGCCCCCAGAGTGCTGAGAAGCGGAAAGCTATGCTGGATGAGCTAGCCATGGAGACCCTGCAGGAGAAGTCCCAGCACAAGGAAGAGCTGGGAGCAGTCCGACTAAGGCATGAGAAAGAGGTGCTGGGTGTACGTGCCCGCTATGAGCGTGAGCTCCGAGAGCTGCATGAAGACAAGAAACGGCAGGAGGAGGAGCTCCGTGGGCAGATCC
>RJWH01010168.1:0-18286 GCA_004363575.1 Solenodon paradoxus
ACAGAGAGAGAGGCAGAGAGAGAGACAGAGAGACAGAGAGAGAGGGAAAGAGAGAGGGAGAGAGAGAGGGAGTGAGGGAGGGAGGGAGGAGAGGATGCCCAGTCAAGTTTGCATTTCAGGTAATAATTTTCAGTACTTACATCTCGTGCACTATTTGGGACACACTCAAACTGAAACATGATATTTGGCTTTTCTGCAGCTCACATTTAGCTGAGCGTCCATGCATGCGGCCCTCTAACCTTGTCTTGGAGGAAACTGGCAGCAGTCAGGGCAGTTTCCTCTGCAGACAGAGATCTGGCTGCTTGGAGCGCTGGTCTCACTGAAGACACCTGGAAGCGAGCTGGCTGGCCTCCGGACATGCGGTCTCTGCAGGGGCGTAAAGAACCAACTGGCCACTGAGAGGAGTGGGGGCTGGCCTGGCTGTTTGCTACTGAGCCCAGGGGTTACCAGGCCTGGGGACCCTGCTGCTCTCTGCAGAGTGACTCCTGAGCGCTTCTCCAGGACTGCAGCTCCCGGACGGCCGGGACGCCCGCCCCACGCCGCTGAAGGGGCCCATGCCAGGGATGTTTGCAGAGAAGCTCTCAGTGAAAGATGGAGCAGAAAGATGTTGAAAGCAATGTGCTTCTAGTTTCTGCCTTTCTTATGTCTCTGGTAGACTGCCTGGCAGAAAATATTTTGCCATTTCCTTTTTTAAACTTGATTTGAGCCTTACTGAGCCAGAAACTCCCTGTTGAAGGAAGCGCGGCAGAATATCAACTTGGTATGCTGAACTTGATTTTAATTATTATCATAAAAGTCCCTTAACATCATTGCAGATTAGCCCATGAAGACACGCGCGGAAAGTTTAGCATATTCAATTACAAGAGAAAGCCTGGAAAAACACTGTCAAAATTCACCAAGGGCTTTTCTGGGTCTGGCCCCCCACACTCAGCAGGCGCCGTCCGTGGGAGCCGGGCACGCGGCCTTGGACTCGTAAAGTATAATTTACAGCCCCTTCCAGAAGCTGCGGACGCCGTTTAAGAAGCTGATGGATGCCTCAGCCCTGGTGCCCCTCAGTAAATGACCAGATCGAGTTGTTTGCATGCAGTAAAGAGTATCTCTAGCCTTCACTTGACTGAAAGTAATATATTGATCTTTTCCATGTCTTTCAAACGCCTCACATTGCTGGGGAAGTCATCTGCCGTCCCCAGCAGCCGTGTTTGTCTGTCCACGCTCAGAGGGCACCAGCTTCTGGCCTTGTCCTTCAAGAGCCCGGTGACCCAGTGGTTGGACAGTGTGTGGTGGCAGAGGGCGGGCGTGCAGTTTGCACACTGAGGGGGCCCCTGTGCTCTGTCTGCTCCCCACAGCTGGAGAGCAGGGGTGCGGAGCAGCGAGGTTTTGCTCCCAGGAGCAGGAGGAAGGAGCGTGCTGAGTTAGTAGGAGGAAGATGCTATTCGCGCTGCTGCTGGGGACACTGCCTTGGTGGCAGCTGGATCGCTCCTGTGCTTCTTTGGATCTGTGGTTGCCTAGTCCTCCCCGGATGCCCGGCTGGCACCAAAGGTGGAAGACAGGTGACTTCATGACGGAGGCTTTGGGTTCCTGCGTGGCCGCCCGCGCCCTCCTCGCATGCCTTGGCGAGCCACTGGTGGTGCTGCGTGCCTTGCAGACCTGGTTTTTCTCATTGCAACACGCTCGGCTAGCACCAGTGCAGACATGGTCCCCCACGGCCCCGCCGGCGGTCACGAGGCCCCTCGCTGCCCGCAGTGGGGCTCCTCAGCCTGTGAGCTCCGCTGGAAGCACAGAGCCCCCAGCCCCAGGCGACCTGCCAAGTGGAGATCTGCCAGGGAGCACGATCCTGCATGATTTGCAGAAAGTGCATTTGGAGAGGACAAGCCAGCTTCAGGTGACTGGTACTGTCCTCCCTCAGAGCCCTAGTCCCGGCAGGGGTGTGTGTATGTGTGTGTGTGTAAAGTGTGTGTGTAAAGTTTCCTAGAAACAATGCCCATGGGAAAATTTCACAAGTCGATCCTGCAAATCTTTGCTGGACTCCCAGCACCTTTTAAAACCATCTCATTGAAATCTCTGGTGGTGTGGTTGAGCTCATCATCCTGCATTGCCCTTGGCATCACTGAAGGAGAGAACTGCCTTTCTGAGCACACCCTCTGGCCGTCTTGACCCGCTTATCCGGAGTAGTAGCCTGTCCCTCAGTGTGGTTCGTTCAGCACAACCCTGGTGGGCATTTGGGTCCCAAACGCAAGTTTTCAGTGACTGACTGATGAATGTCTGTGCAGAGACTGACAGCAAATTGGCTTGGGTTTTTCAAGCTAGATGATCTCTGTTTCACCTATTATTAGTGAGAAAGTAGCCAAAGATAATAGTCAAGGGATGTCTGTGACTGAGTTTCAGTAAAACTTTATTGACAAAGCAGGCTGGGGGCCGGATTTGGACCCTGAGGTTGTCTGAGGACCCCTGCTGCAGTTCACGGCAGCAGATTCTAGAAGCAGGTGCAAGGGCCACCAGGAAGAACTTTGGGGTTGACCAAGAACTTGCCACAGATCCTTTAAGGACTTAAATCTGGGCCCCAATGTGCCCTTGAACTCAGGCTTGCACCCCGACTGTTCACACACGTGATAGTTGATTCTGCAAGGAATCGACACCTTTACTCGTGACGCGGTGGCAGTCACTTCAGTGTTGCTCTCTGTGCCTGCGCGGGTCAGGCTGGGCCTCTTACTCTTCCTCCTTTCAAGGGACTGCAGCCCTGGGGTGGAGGCTTCTTTAAGCTCAGCCCGAGGCGACTAGACAGCCTCTCTCAAGGCCATGGGGAACTGGCTGTTGGGAAGCATCGTGTTTCTTCACGAATGTGAGGTCTGCGTGGCTGCGGCGAGGGCAGCAAAGTCCCCACGAGGCGTCCTGGGCGCCCTCGTCAGGGGGCCGCTGAGCCAAAGGCGCGTGGCCGCTCCGAGTTAGAGAAGCAGGCGCTCACTGGAGGGAGCAAGGGAATCCGTCTTCATCTTTCGGCTCTGAAAGCGGCGCAGCCGTGTTCGATGTGACAGCGTCCCCCGGGACAAGCGGCCATGGGGACGGTGCAGATGTTGCCCGTTCGTGTCTGAGTGCTTCCAGGACGGCACGAGGGAGACGGACCCTTTGCCGCCCATCCTCGCTGCCGCGATTTCTGCACCGATTTATGGCGGATGCGAGAAGCCGACATTTATTACCAAAGTGTAAGCCATCTTGCCTCTTTGCGAATTGATTATTTAGAATTTATTTTATTAAATATTCTAGGTGGTGTGCGATACCCTGAACCTCTGTGGTTTGCAGCTTAATGATTCATGTATCTGTGGCACCGATAAGGAGATCAAAGGCTTGGGTTGCTGTATCAGGGAGAATATGGATTATTACTAAATCTGAAGCAGACCTCTCGAGAAACCTTCCTTCAGGGAGCAGATGTACCAACAGTTTCTGCTCCCGATGAATCCTAATGTGTCACTTAGAGAAACACACATTCTAAGCAAGCGGCTGGAGGCTTTTCCCTCCCAAACCCAGCTCCCTGCTCCTGACTTCTGGATGGGCTGGCTCTGCCCCTTGCTTAGTGTCTGTTTCCCCGTTTCTCATTTTTAATGCTGAAACGCCCCACTGGAGTCTTACACAGCTCAACACCTGAGTTGCAGGTGGAGAGGGGAATGTCCCTTTTGCTTGAAGTTTCCTGAAAGGTGGGGCACCCAGCTGGAGTAGCTGTTGGGTCTGCTGCCTCTGGCTAGTGCAGTCCACAGACATCCTAAGGACCCAGGTTCGAGTCTTAGGCCGCGGAGGAAACAACCAAGATGAGCAACTAAATAAGATAAAGGGCTTCTTCCTCCCCTCTCTGCCTGCCTGCCTGCCTGCCTGCTTGCCTTCTTTCCTGCCTGCACCTTTCGTTTAAAACAAAATTCCTGAAAGATTCATGGACATCTGTGGGTGACTGTCTGCTCTCAGAGCTCTGATGGAGTGTGCTCAGCTCACACAGGGAGCAGGGCGTTACCCTTTCCTGTAGGAACTGGTGGCTGTAACTGTCCTGGAGAGTCATACCGGGACCAAGGACAGCAGGCGGGCCCACTCTGTACAGTGCGGGGTTTTGGGTGACCTGGGCCAGGGAGGCAGAGCAATCACTACAGAAGGTGGTGAAGGTGTGACTGTCCGGCCTCTCCTCAGGACAGACACTGCAGACGAGGGACCTCAGGTGGCAGATGACAAGTTCCCACGCCCTGTGGTTACCTTTTGACCGTGGCAGCGCTGCCTGAGAACTCGAGTTTAAAACACTCAGTGACTTCTTGCTCTTTCCAAAGTATTAGACAGATGGTTAAACACCACCATCTTTCTGCAGGAGATGGTGGGGAGCTGAACTGGAAAAGCACGGTCTCCTCATCTCCCGATGCCTCGCTTGTCTGCACGCAGTCCAGCCTGGAGATGAGCCCTTCCTCGGGTGTGAGGCCCTGGCTCGGCTTTCTTACTCAGTCCCCTCATTTTCTTGTGTGCTTGAGTGCAGGGGATCAGGCCTAATTCGCAACAGAATGTTATATTCCGTTTAGCCTCCCCAGAGCTTCACAGTGAATGTCCGGTACTTATTTAATTCATGTATTGATTCATTTAAAGAGAGGAGGGAAGGGAGAGAAGGAAAAAGCGTTTTGGTTGGTTATTTCAAAGAAAGGAAGAGAAGAAGGAAGCAATTTTTTAAAGGAAGGTGCAGGCAGGAATGAAAGTGAACAGGCAGGCAGGCAGGCAGGCAGAGAGGGGAGGAAGAAGCATTTGTTTGATTTAGCTGTTCATCTTGTTTGTCCCCCCCCCCGGGCCCAGGACATGGACCCGAGGCCTTGGGATGCATGTGGATGGCACTAGACCAGAGGCAGTGGACCCAACCACTACTCCTCTGAGGTGCCATGCAGTTTTATTTATTTTGGTTGTTTCCCTTCGCCCCAGGATCATCAACTGAGTCCTTGGGCTTTACGTGGTCTGGCTTAGCGCCTGAGCTGGGGCACGCCGCTGCAGCTGTTTTTATGGAGAGAATCTGCCCGGCTCCCCATAGGACTCCTCAGTCCAGGGGGAATGAGTTTTGCTGCTGACCTTTTAATGGCAGAGAAATAGCTGAGTCTTCAGTGACAGCTCCACCTCAGGAGGGCACGAGGCTCCCTCGGCTCGTGCAGTGGGGCTGTCTGGGTGGGATTCATCCCTTCGGATGACGCCCCATCCTTGTTGGTTTCCGTGCCCCCAGCGCCGGGCCCGGGCGGCCCTCAGTTTGCATTTCCTGAACGGCTGAACCAGCCTTTGGAGAGCTGGTCGCTAGAGCCCGGCTGCCCAGTGTGGGGGCACCGGTCTCCCCAATGACCACGACACTCCCGACCCTCAGGGCTGGGTGGAGAGCCTCTTCCCTTTGCCTTTTCCTGGGAGCCAGTGAAGGAAGCCTCGTTGACATAGCTTCCCTCCCCAGATTAATGAACACTTCAGACATGATGTGCAATGTTTGGAAACGAGGCGCAGTGCAGTCTTTTGGCCATATTTTTTTCCCTTTCACAACACCTGGCAATAAAATTCGCGGGCTAAATACCAGATGAGTGTGCGTCGCATTATGTATAGTAACTTCGTCTCTAACTTTTTTCAGCCCTCCAGATGGAAGCGCCATATAAATGTGGAGAGCTCGAGAAAGGGAAATGAAAATAAATGCACTCCGAAATAATCTGTTTTTTATACTTTCTTTTGCAAATAGTGTTTGCAATGACATATTGTGAATGGACTGAATTATAACAAAACCAGAAATGAAACAGAGCTCGGGGGTAGGAAGAGCGATTGTTACACTTACTTTAACTGATATAATGCAAAGCAACACTTTTTCCACTCAATTAGTTTGCACATTGTGTTGGACACAAACCAGAATGTAGAACATTTTTGGGTTTTGTTTTTACATGATTAAGGGAGATGAGATGAAATAAATTCAGTAAATTACTCTCCATTCTTTTTAGGTCTGAGAAGCTTTGATTTTTCCTCACTCCTGGTATTGACTGAATGAACCTGGTTCCTCTGGGGGAGGCGGGAGAGGGAGTGGGGGAGGGGGTCCCCGACCTCTGTTTCCAAACAAGATGATGGCCCTAAAGATCAATGGGTTTTCAATAGAGTTCTCACTCTGCCTTGGGGCGTCTCCTGCTGCAGAAACAAGGTTGTGGGATCGGAGCTATTTGCATTTGGTGTTTGACCAGATTTTGTGCTTTGAATATCGGAAAAGGAGAAGGGGCGAGACAGAACTCACAGATGTTAACGAGCATTTAGGCAGCAAATGTGTTTCCAAGGCTGTGTATTTCAAGATCCTTGTTGAATGTATTTGGCTTCATTATCCTTTCTCGCAGTTGCGATGCTCCTAATATGATAATATTAAGAGTTGCAGGGTGTGCTTATGTTGCACTCATTTGTGGGTGTGCTGGAGATGCAGGGAAGCGGCCTGGTGCCGGGAGCGGGGAGCAGATGGACGGTGGCTGGGGGTTCCCAGCCCTGTGCCGCCCGCCCCGTGTGCTGCTCCAGTCCTGCAGGATGATCGGAGAAGGACGGTGTCCCTGGCAAACGGTGTTGCAGAGCAGGGCTTCTGCCGCGTCGGTTGTGCGTATTGTGAGACTTTGCACTCTGATCAAGGTGCCCGATGCTGCGGATGCGGCTGCTCAGGGGTCTCTCGGGGCCACGAGGGCAGGCTCCCCATCAAGGAGTCTCCCACAGCTGCTCAGGTAGCCACCTCCTGCCCACTCAGCCTCGCAGCGTCCCTGTCCCTGTCCCTGCTGTCGTCGTCGTCGGCTGTGGCCCAGGGCTGAGGTCAGGGCACTGGCCTGACACCTGGTTTTTGAAAAGATCGTCTTCATTTTCATTCTTGCAAAAATCAAGCATGAAACCCACCGCGGCAGCGCACTCGGCGAGTCTGTACTTTGCATTCCAGCCGCAAACACTAATAAGAAAACAATGGTAGAAACCTGTTAGGTATAATATCCAATTATAATTATTTTTTACTCCAAAAGGCACGTCAAATAAATGATGTAGTTTATGTGACTTCTGGAAAAATGCAGCAGCATTCGTTAATTTACATAAATTATACAACTCATTATCTTTGTTTATAAAAAGCCTTCGCAATATTTTGGCTTAGAGATCTGAAAGGGAAAAAAAAAAAATTCCGGGATTTCAGTTCAGTGTAATTTTCCTTTTCCGTACAGTCACCTTTTTATTTATTTACAGAAAGAGTGGCTGTTTGACAGACCCCCTTAGGATTACTGCCCTTTCCTCATGATGAATGGAATGCATTAAGTCTGACTTTTGTTTATAAAAGCCAAATAAATACAAGTGAATTCATCCCAGCATCTAGGAAAACCGAGTCGCTCCCTCTACGCCCTGCCCCACCGGCACGCACAGCAGGGCAGGGACCTGGGTGAGTGCCGGCCGCCCCCTCCTTGCAGGCCCCACCCCCGCCCTCTGGAGCCCTAGCCCTGAGCCGCGTTGGCCCTCGGGCTCCTGCAGTGTGGCCCGTCCTGGTTGTGACCTGCTGGACACGTCAGAGTCACCAAGATTTAGTTTGGAAAATAGCCATGCTAACTCTTTCCTATTGTTATCAATTACTTAGTGACATGGGATTCTCAGTATTTTTCTCAATAAGATCTATTACTTTCGGTGCACTCTGGTAGCTTAGTGGTTAGGTCCGCCACCTCGGCCGAGCGCAGTCCACATATATCCCAAGGACCCGGGTTTGAGACCCAGGGCTGGAGTAACAACCAAGAGCAACAACCGAATACAATAAATGAAACATGCCTCTACCCACCCTCCTTCCTGCTGCCCCTTTCCTTGCTTTCAAGGAGCAACATCAGACCACAACATCTCACAATATGCACGAATGCGTTTCTCCTCTTCTGGCTACTAGGAGACGTGAATACGACTTGCCCTTCCCTTCCACTGGCAGTGTGGCTACACTCCTCTAATGGGCGCCTGGAGACTAGCTTATTTTAAGCACACCCATGATATAGACTCCGAGTCTAATTCTCCTCCCGGCCCCGCGGCAGACTCCGTCTCGTCATCGGAGACTTAGAGTGCAGTGCCATGGAAAGGGAAGAAGAGCCTTTTGACAGTGTGGCTGGAGATTTGAAGGGCACGGAGACAACATGATGTAAGAAAACTGAGCTCTTTTCTCTTGGCACCGCCTGTCTGTGGCTTCTACCTTCAAGATGAAAGTCTGCTGGGAGTGAAGGAGCCCAGCAACCTGGTTAGTTGAGTGGAAACTGGTGAATCCTGAAGTTTCCTTCATGGCAAATGCAGACCCATGTAAAAGGCAGGAGGGAGAGCTGCACTGGCATGTCTGCAGGGCAGGGCTCCTTAGGGGAGAGAGGGCCCATAGTTTCATTTGTGGGAAAACCTGCGCCCTGCTGGTCGCCAGGCCCCTGCACTTTCAACTTCAGCATGTTGAGAATGGAGCCCTACGCTGGCGGGGCTTCTGGCTGGAGGGCCAGCATGGGGTTCACCACTGGCATAGTGTGGTACCCCAGGGTGCACCCTGAAAGGCAGCAGGGCCTTACCCCTACCCATCAGTTCTGCTAGGCCCTGAGGAAGCTCTTTGCCCTCAGAGCACTTAAAGGTTAGAGACCAAGAGGTTTCTGTCAATTACTAGTTGGTTAAATAATTAAAACATTCTTCCATCCATCATTCATTCCAGAAGCATCACTGCAAACCCACTGTGTCCCAGTCACTTTGCTAGGCACTGGGGACACATGAGGCATATGGCAGCTGCGTTGCGAAGCTCCCAGCTTAGTGGGATCGGGACAGACAGGACAGAAGTTAGCAATCAGTAAAAAGAAGTGCTCAGGGTGACACCCAGGCAGGTGTCCAGGTGGAGAACAGCCACCAGGCACTGGCCTTTCGTGGTTCCAGGGGCAGGAGGAATCAGTCTGTGGCCTGAATGACAAGAGCCATTGCTGTCAAGGGCCAGGTGGGCATTCTCAGCAGACAGGACACATGCTGCCCCCCAGATCCCAGACGTTTGTTTCTTAGGAATAGACAGGGGCCTGTGTCCCAGAGAGCAGTTGAAGAGGAGATGGTGGTGTGAGGCGAGGCCTAGGTCCCAGGAGCCAAGTCTTCAGGACTCGACTGCTGTAAGGATTTTGGATTTGAGGGGTCATAGAAGCCACTCACAGGGATCTAGATGGGGATCTAGGAGCCAGTGGGAAAAGTTCTGAGCGGGCAACTCAGCCCCAAGCAGGATGTTGCTGGCATGTTGCTGATTCCCTCTGGGAGTTGGTTTCTTCAACTGTGACATAGAAAGGCTGACCGAGGGGAAGGGGAAGTTGACAAAGATGTCTGTCCTCCAACCTTCCTTCCTACTTAAACATGCCTGGATTCAGAAAAAGCGTAGTCTTCTCCCCTCATGGAATGGGCCGAGTTGGGACCTTGCAAGGCACTGACATTCGTGCAAAGTCTCCACCTTTCACATTTGCGAGTTATTTGGCCTCAGAAGCTACATGAAGACAGAGCAATCCTTGACTATGTCGGAATCACTGTGAGCAGCCGAGTTTCTAATTCAGTAGTGGATAGGACCTGGGCAATTTAATTTCTAAAAAGCTTCCCCAGTGATGGATTCTGCTTATCAGCAAGATTGCTGTCCCTCTAAGGGGTCTGCTTCTATGAGGGGATGGAGAGGGTCCCTGTAGTCAGATGCCTGAAACACACAGGGTCTCCTGGGACCCTCCACACTCAAATATCTAGACCTGTCCTCTTCCCAAGGGTCTGAGTGCAGAAATGTGGGTCACCTTACTTTGTGCAATGGGAATCTGGTGCAGCCCACAGAATGACATCCATGGTAGATGGAGGGGCCTTCTGATAGGTTCCTGTCTTACGTGACAAATCTTTTGCTAAAATGGCAAAGGAGTTGATTGTCATGAGTGCTGCCAGTGAAGTGTTGGGATCTGGAATTATGACACAGTCAATGAGCAGCATTTCTAGTGCCTCTTCCTAATCACTCCCTCCCCAAACCCCACTTCCATGAGTAAACCAGTTGAGTATCTGCAAAAAATGTAAACACAAAGAAGGGTGCTAATCCCATTCCTTCTCTAGAAATGCCCAAAGACTTCCAAGCAATGTCAGAGTAACTGGTAGCAAACTTACCACCAAAACGCACTAGAACTCTGGAAAAATATGGAAACAACTGTTTACAGGCAGAACCAGACTGTGATTTCTGCAAGGAGTCAGCAAATACGATGAACTCTGACTTTCTGAGTGGAAAGCAGGGAAAGCAAGCAGAACGCAGCAGTCTGACTGAATTGAGGATGTGGAGGTCAGAGTTTAGGCGGGGGTTGAGGCAACTGGAATTTACCGAGAAGAATGCTAGAGAGCGCAGGACTGAGAAGTCCTGAAATCTGCGTGTTCAGTTGTGTTGCTGTTTTTTAAAAAATTTTTGAGACTCTGGCTTAATACTGAAATATGTACAATTGAGGTGAAAATCCATGTGGTCTGTCAGAAAAACAACCACTGGGGATGTAAGCTAAAATTTCTCAGCAGGTGTTCACATTTAGACTAGGGCTGTATGAAGAGATGTTATTGAACATCTGGGACATTCAATAGGGACCCAAGATGAGTCACACTTTAATGACTGGGCAAAACTATCTGCAGCAATGACATTCTAGATGGACCCTAGCAAATCTCAAAATAAGAAAGCTGAACTTCTAATAATGCAAGTGTCTGATTAAATAGAACCAGCATCCTTTAAACAGCAAAATACTCAACAATATGTCATGCACAATGTCCTGCATTCAATAAAAGTGATTGAATATGCAAGTAAATAGGAATATATGGCCCATATCCAGGATAAAATCAGTCAGTAGAAGTGGAGCCCAAAATAGCATAGATATAGAATTAGAAGGCAAAAACTCCAAAACAACTTTATAAATATTTTCAGTGATTTAAAGGAGAACATGAACAGTGTGAGGAGAGGGTTATAAGATAGAAAAAATAACCAAGTAGAACTTTTGAAATTGGAAAATAGAATATCTAAGATGAAAATTTCACCAGATGAATGTGCTGTTGATTGATGTGAAACAAATTATCACACAATAGAAACTTCAAACAACATATACTTATTATCTTACAGTTTCTGAGGGTTGGAAATCCAGACATGATTTAGTGGAGTCTTCTGTTTCAAGGTTTTCATAGGCTGCAATCAATAGCTCAGTCAAGGTTGAGGTCTCATCTGAAGGTTTAGCTGAGGAAGAGATACTCCAAAACTTTCTTGGTTGTTTTAAGAATTCAGTACCTCAACAGATGTTGGACTGAGGATATAAGCTTTGACTCTAGCTGGCTTTTAGCCAAAGGCCACATCCATTACTTCCTATATGGACCTCTCCAACCTGGAAACTTGTCTCTTCAAAGTATGCAAGATGAAGAAACAATAGAGTGAGTTCAATAGCAAGACAGAATCCTATAGTCTCTTGCAACTTTATTTACAGGAGTTATATCTCACCATCTTTGATGTGTCCCATGGTTTAGAATCAATATGATCACTAGTATTCCCACAAAAAACAGTGGGGATTGCATATGGATAAGAATAACAGGAGGTCAAGATCACTGGGGCCATCTTAGGGTCTGACTGCCATAATGTGCTTTGTAGCAGATTAGACACAGTAGGAAAAAAGATCAGGGAAGTTGAAGGCATATTAATGGAAACTGCTCACTCTAAAGCACAAGAGAAGAAAGAGTAAGAGAAAAATAAGGGTCTCAGTGAACTGTGAAATGCGACCAAGTGATCTAGCATCCTTGGAATTGGAGGCCCAGATCATGTTGGGGGAGGGGAAACAGAAAAGTATTTGAAGAAATAATGGTCAGTATTTTTCAAATTTTGATGAAAAGTATAAAATCACATATTCAATGAATTTTAATATGAAGCAGAGTAAATGTCAATTAAAAAGCCAAGAGATAGCATAATCAAGTTACTGAACAGTAGCAAAGTGGGAGTCTTATAATTAGATAGAAAAAAAATACACATTATAAAAAGAACTACTGATTTTTCCTCATAATATTGAAAACTAGAAGACAATGAAACATCTTTAATTTTCTAAAAGAAAAACCTCTTCAACCTAGAATTTTATATTAAGTGATCATATTTTTCAAATATGAATATAGAGAAAGACACTTTAGACAAACAGGCTGAGAGTATTTGTTTATAGCAAGTCTACACTACACGATATATTACAAGAAGTTCTTCATGATAAAGGATAATGTCACTTGATGAAAACTCATATTTTCACAGAGGAGTGAGGAGCCCCTTAAGTGTTAAGTGTGTAGTTAATATAAAATAGCCCCCTCTCGATTTTTAAATTTTACTTTAAAGATGCTAAAAACTTACAAAGTTATGGATAGCTCATAATGCCTATATCAGAAAAAGAGGGAGGATCTCAAACAATTAACTTCCACCTCAGGAAATTAGGGGGGAAAAGCAAACTAAATTCAAAGTATGCTAAAGGAAAGACATAATAAAGATAGACTTAGAGATAATGAATTCTAAAGTCAATTCTTTCAAATGATCAACAAAATTGTCATTCCTTTAGCTAGACTGACATATGTAGATAGATTGTAAGTGGATGGATGGATGGATGGATGGATGGGTGGGTGGATGGATGAGTGGATGGATGGGTGGGTGGATGGATGGATGGATGGGTGGGTGGATGGATGGATGGATGGATGGTTGGGTGGATGGATGAGGCAACTGACTAAAAAGGAAATATGAAAAAGGGAATATCACTAGTGAATTTATAGAAATAAAAATGCTTATAAGGAAATACTCTTAATAATTGTATACCAACAAATTAGAAAACTTAGATGAAATGAACAAATTACTAGAAAGATACAATTACTGAAATTAACTCAGGAAGAAATAGAGAAACTGAATAAAACTAAAATAAGTAGAGCTATTAATTTTAAATCTTCTGCCAAAGAAAAACCAAAGGTCCGATAGATTCACTGGTGAATTCTTCCAAACATTTAAAGAGTTGTTAGCACATACTATTCACAAACTCTTCCAGGATATAAAGGAGGAGGGAACACTTCAAAGCATATCTATTGTATCTCTATATACTAGCAACAAATAATTTGAACATCAAATTAGGAAAGCAATTGCAGTTATAATAGCATGAAAAGAATAAAATACTTAGGAATAATGTTTTTAAGAGGAGTACAGGGTTTGTAAACTGAAAATTATAAAACATTGTTGAAAGAATTAAACTAGAAAAATTTGTTTCCATGTTTCAAAGAATTCGTTGAAAGAAATAAATGGGAAGGCATCTCATTTTGATATATCAGGAGACTTTAATATTGGTAAGATGGCAATTGTCCCCACATTTATCTACAGATCCAAGTCAATATCTATCAAAGTTTCAACTGGGTTATTTTGATAAAATGGATAAATTGAAGCTAATATTCATAGGGAAATGCCCAGGACTCAGAATAATAAAAAAGATCTTAGTAAAAGTTAGTGGACTAAAAATTCTCAACTTTAGAACTCATTTTAGAGCTACAGTAATCAAAAAAAGTGATACTGGTATGAGGGTAAATTTATAGATCAATGAAGGACATTGAGAGTCTACGAAATAGATGTTAACATTTAGGGTCAATTGATTTTTGACAAAAGGGCCAAGACAATTACATTGAGATAGAGGAGTGTTTTTTTAGCAAATGGTTCTGGGACAACTGTATATACATATGTAAAAGAAGGATTTGGGCCCCTGCTTTATCTCATACATGGAAAGTCACTCGAATTAGATTAGAGACCATAAATTTAAGAGCTAAAGCTAGAAGTCTTAGAAAAATATTAGGATAAACCTTATTGACTTTAAGTTGAGATGTGATTTCTCAATTATGATACCAAAAGCACAGGTGGTTAAAGAGAAGATTGATATACTGGTCTTCATTAAAATGAAAAGCTTCTGTGCTTCAAAAGATGACATCAAGAAAGCAAAGGAACCTCTACTGCCTGGGAGAAAAATTTTAGCATCTTATATATCTGGTGAAAGACTCATATCTGGAATATATAAAGAATTCTTGCAATTTAATAACAAAAAGAAAAGGAACTGAGTTTAAAATGAGCAAAGAATTTGAATAGACATTTCTCCAGAGAAGATATATAAATGACCAATAAACACGTGACAAGATGTTACCAATCAAAACCACAGTGAGATAAAATTTCACACCCACTTGTTTGGCAATAATAATAATATAATAATCATCATCATCATCATCATAATGATGATAATAATAATAAAAAACAGCCAGCAACAAGCACTGCCAAGGATGTAGAGAAATGGGAACCTTCATACACTGTTTATGGGGTTATAACTTAGTGCTGCTCCTGTGAAAAATAGTTGTCAGTTCCTTGAATGTTGAATAGAGCTACCATGTGACCTAGCAATTCCACTCCTAAGTATATACTCAAAGGAAATAATAAAGCATATTTACAGAAAAACTTGCACATGAATATTCATAGCAGCATGATAACAAATGCAAGTAACTCAAATGTCTGTAGACTCATGAATAGATAAACAAAATGTCATGGATCTCTATCATGAAATAGTATTTGTTAACAAAAAGGAATGAATTGATGATACATGCTGCAGCAAGGATAAACTCTAATTATTATTCTGAATGATAGAAACCAGTCACATAAGATCACATGTTATGTGATTCCATTTATATGAAATATCCAGAAGAGTGAAATCTGTAGAGACAGAAAGTAGGTGAGTAGCTACCTAGGACTGTAGGGCTCTGTGTCAGTAGGGGTAGTGAGTGACAGCTAATGGTACAAAATGTTTGTTTAGAGTGATGAAAATATTCCAAAGTAGATTATGGGAATCGTTGCACCAGGCTGAAACTATACTAAAAGTGTTGAGTGTATACTTTAAATAGATGAACTTTTTGGTGTGTAAATTATAATCAATAAGTGTTACAAAATAAGATGTCTAAAGTAAAAATAATAAAAATACAGAGAAACGAAATGTATGACATCAGTAATACAAAAGAAAGCAGGGGGAAGTGAATGTTTATTATTGAAATGTTCTTACATTATTGGTAAAATACTATTATTTGAATATAAAATACTTTGATTAAAATTAAATATTGCAAATCCTAGAGCTACCACTTAAAGCTCCAAGAAATAGCTAGCTAGTGTATGGAAATAAAGTGGGATACTAAAAAACAGGATATCAGGAAAAGGAGAAAATGAAACAGGACAAATAAGAAACAAATAGCTAGATGGCAGAGATAAATCCAAATACATGGGTGATTATATCAACTATACATGGCTTAAATATTCCAATGAAAAGTTAAGATTATTAGAATGAACAAAAAGTATGACCCAACTATATATTTTGTAGAAGAAACACACTTTCATCTTAAAGGTAGAGATAGACTAAAAATAAAAGAGTAAAGAAGACATAGGGAACAAATACTGACCATAATAAAGCTAACATGACTATATAATCAAGCAAAGTAGATGTCAGGATAAGGGTTATCATTAGAAATAGATGCATTTCATAATGGTAGTCAGTCCATCAAGAAGACATAACAGCCCTAAATATGTGTGAACCTAATTACACAGCTTACACATGTCAAAGTGATAGAACTGAAAGGAGGAATAGATAAAGTCAAAATTGTAGCCAGAGATGTCAGCATTCCTTTCTTTGTGATGAATAAAACAGGTAGACATGAAATCAGTAAATACATTGAAAACTTAAATAACGCTGTCAACCAACTTGATTAATTGGCATTTTTTACACCAAATACCCAACAATAGAAGAATACACTGCTTTTTCAGCTTCCTGTTGAACAATTTACTAATCTAGACCGTATACTATAAAACAATTTTCATTAAATTTAAGAGGATGACTGTTTCTCTGAAAATAACAATTTTGAATTTCCTGTATAATATATGAAAATCTCCCAAATATTTGGAAATTAAACAAAACACTTCTAAGACTACAAAGAAGGAACCCACAAATGAAAGTAGAAAATATTTTGAAATGAATGAACACTTAAAATACAATATACAAAATTTGTGGGCTGCAACTAAAGCAAATCTTGAAGGAAATTTATAGTTTTAAATACTTATATTAAATTCTTATATGGTGTTTGAATTTCCATAAAGGTAAAAATCAACACATCTAAATCAGAAAATGTAATTCATATTAACAAAGGTTTTAAAGATGATCTAAGGCTCTACATTAAGAAGTTGGAAAAAGAAGAGCCAAAGTGAAAAGTAAAGTCAGTAGAAAAAAAGGTAAGAATGAGATCAAACAAATAGTTAAGTAGATAATTTGTAAGTAAACAAACAAATGAAACAAAAAGCTGGCTCCCTGCAAAGGTCAGTAAAATGATGCACCTATCGCTAGTCGGCTCAAGAAATGAGAGAAAATACCAGTGATTAATATGAATGAGAAAGGATGCATCACTACAGTTACCACCCACATTAAAGGTAAAATAAAGGGATAGTCAAGGGATTTGGCAACATCTTCTGATGAAGTGAACAAATTTCTTGAAAGACAAAAATTATTAAAATTGACACAAAAAGAAATGGAAAATCTAAATAGCTCTATATTTATTCAAGAAATTGAATTTTTAATGAAAAATCTTTCCATTAAGAAAATCTTCACTGTGAATTCTATCAGTTAAGGAAGACTAATGGTAATTAAACATCTTTATTAAACATTTTTCCAAAAATCGAGGAGGATAGTGTACTTCTTAGTTCATTTTATGAGACCAGCATTGTCCTGTTAGACCAATGCATTTTGAAAGACCACTATTACTCATGAACATAGATGTACAAATCCTTAACAGAGTGCTAGCAAATTACAATGTCGTTATATATAAAATATACACATTTATCAGTGGGGTTTCTTGATGACATGTAAGGTTGTTTTAATTGAAAATTGATGTCTGTAGTTCACCATATTAAAAGAAGGAAGGATATTAGCCATGTAACTATAATTATCTCAACAGATACAGAAAAAGTATTAGATATAATTTAACATCCATCTTTTTTATAAAAAATAGAGAAGCTCTCGGCAAACTAGGAATAGCAGGGAATTTCCTTAAATCTAACGCAGGGCATCTGGAAAAAGCCAATACCTAATATCATACTTAATCATGGAATTTTGTACTTTCCCTTAAGATTGGACAATGGCCAATCTGTCAGTCTTGATACAGTATTGTACTAGAGGTACAATAAGGCCAAGAAAAGAGAGAAAAGCCATCCATATGGGAACGAAAGGGGGTAAAACTCTTTATTTTCAAGTAACATGCACATATCTATAGAAAATATTAAGAGAAATCAATACAAAAAATTTATAGCTAGTAAATAAGTATAAGAAGACCACAAGAAGCAAGGTCAGTATATACAAAGCAAACATATGTTCATGTGTTAGCAATGATAATCGGAAAACAGTGTTACATAGATTCACAATTTGAAATAGTATAAAGGCACACCTTGTTGGAGTATTAGCTAGGTCTGCTGTCTCTGTTTGAGCACAGTCCACATGCATCCCAAGGACCCAGGTTTGCATCCTGGGGTGGGGGGTGGGGGGGACAACTAAGATGAACAACTAAATAAAAATAAATTAAAAATGCTTCTCTGTCCTCTGTTCTCCTGCCTGCCTGCCTACTTGCCTCCACACCTGCCTGCATCTTTCCTTTAAAAAAAAGTAGAAAAAGATCTTTCTCTACTAGTCAGTCTTTTTTTATTCATTTTTGAATATTGACATTGCATCTCGATCTCTGTTTCACACCACACCCCCCAGAGTTCCAGTCCATCACCACCACCTTGTCCCCTCTTTCTGTCCCTCCCCCTATCACCCCCCTGGCAATTATCATCTTATGAAAAGATGAAATATTTTAAAATAAAATTAACAACTATGTGTAAACTGAACACCATTAAACATCACTGGGAGGAACTGAGAAGATGTAAATAAGTGGAGAGATAGCTTATGTTTGGATTGGAAGATTCCTTGTGCAGATGATACTTTTCTCAAACTGACCTGTAACTTCAATGCAAAGCCAATCAAAATTCCCTCAGCCACCTTCCCCCTATTTTCCTTTTAGGTAGAAAATGACAAGCTGATTCTAATATTTACGTAAATCGTACCAAGGACCTAGCATAGCTAAAAGCATTTATAAATATAAAATTCAAATGATTCTGCTACTTGATTTCAGTCCTTGCTCTAAAGCTGCTGCTATGAGTGAATGTGGTATTTACACCTGAGTCCACGTCTCAGGTGGGCTGACTTCAGCT
>RJWH01010169.1:0-18286 GCA_004363575.1 Solenodon paradoxus
AGGAGCAACAATCTGATGGCAAAGGGGCAAGAACCTAAGAGGACTCATCAGAATGAGTATGGGCATAAAGCTGACTCAGTGTCTACAGCAGGCAGGCACCTTTGGAAGGACAAGTAAGACTACTTGGGATCTGGGATGTGGAAGATGAACAGGGAGTTGCCGGGGCGACTCTGATGTTCTGGCCCTTGTACAGCCCAGTCACACCTCTGGCACGAGGTGGAGGGGGAGCTGGTGCTCAGTGCTGGGAGGAGACAGCTGGGGACGCCAGCAGGACGCTGTTAAACCAAACACAACTCTGGGCATCGGTACTGGCCCCCAGATCAAAGGCTTCTGATGAGCACGTGCCAGTCTGCTGAACCCGGAACGCCAAGCAGCATACGTATGTCTATGCAGGCAGGGAATCTTGATAGACTGAGTCCACAGCAAAACGAGGGTTCACAGAGCTGGTAAAGCACAACTCAGTGACAGACATATCCTGTTCACTGCAGTCAGGCTGCTCTGTGCTACATGACGTATGCGCCGGAGTGTGCGCCTCAGTGCAATGTCACCCTCAGGAGTGTGGCCGGTGTGAGCAGTTAAGGCCTGAGACCAAGAACTGAGAGCATATTGAAGAGATCACTTGACCCATTAATTTATTCATGCCTTTGACACACATCTACAGAGTTTCCGAGACCTGCCAGACACTGGGGTGTCACCAGGGAAAAATGAGCGACAAGACCACACGGCCCATTTCTCTGCCTAAACAGAAAGGCAGACAGAAGATCACCAAAGAGTGCTAGTAGCGTGTGAGAGAAGGCACCTCAGCCTGACCTCACGGTCAGGGAGCAGGGTCTCAAGGAATGTGGTGGAGTAGAAGCCCGCTGCGGAGGGACCTGGCCGGTCCGCAGTGCGGAGAAACCCACTCCTGCCAGCAGTGAGATGCGTGTCGTGAAGGTCTACACGTGGCAGGGGTTGGGTGAGGGTGGGAGTGGGGTGGCAGCCTGAACTGCAGAGGGAGAGCAGAAGTGGACAAAACGAAGTGATGGACCCAAGAACCTCCTGGAGGCCGCCCAGATCTGGGTGACCAGGGCTCCGGTGGGAGCAGCTGGGGTAAGGCGGTGGCTTGTTAAGAGAAGGACTGCAGAAGGAAGCTATTTCCTTGGGATACACCGAGTGTTTTTAGGGTGTCCAACAGCCATCCTGGAGGGACTGTCCAGGGGGTGGCTGGGTACGCAGGCTGACATCCAGAGGCGACAGATGGACCACCAGCAGGACCCTGTGTGAATTCTGCTGGGTAGCTCTGGTCACGGGCCTGTTCAGTCGTCAGCATGTCACACTTGTGAAGCCCTGCCCTGCTCCAGGTGCTGGGCACAGACCATAAAGCAAAGCTGACCTCAGGAAGCTTCCATTCTCACAGGACCAGCAGGTGAGAAACAATACACAGTTTCCAGAAGGGGTTGTGGGTGGGGGCTGGTTTCTGCCTGTCTCTGAGGCCAGGGGGACTCTGGTGCCTCTCTTCCCTCGGCTGGCTGGCTGGCACTTCCTAGGCTCCTGGAGCTGGGCCACCTGGCACAGAGTCCACATCATCATCCCAAGAACTTCCTCCCTTTTTTTTTTTTTTTTTTGCGACAGCGCGAGTTGCTGTTTCTTGCCATGAGAACTTAATATACCCTCCACATGTTCTGGGTTCGGCTGGATTGAAGCCTGAAGCACTCAGACAGTTAAGGCACCCCGACTTCCCCCAACGGCGTGACTGTCAGTAAATGCAACCCTATTGATGAGGCCCTTCCTGTAAGTGCAGCTGCAGATTATGTCATCGAAGCAGTTTAAGACACAGGTAGAGCGCCCCCCAGTGCATCTGTTTCCAAGGAGCTTGCACGGTCTGTCAGACCACAGCATGTGGAAGAATGAAACACCTGGGAAGTGGGTGAAAGCGGCCAACATGCAGATGTGTATTGATTGACTTTCATTATTATAGAAAATGCCAAGCATTTTCTTCTACCTTAAATTTAAACTGCAAACTTTAATTCTCCAACCAAAAAACGATGAAAATGAAGAATATCACCAAGATGGGGAAAATGCTGATGGAACAATATTAGGTGAAAAAAGGCAGAATAGATAACTGCATTATGATCAAATTCTACAAAAATTATATAGATACATGGATAAGGTTTGCTCAAAGAGGTGCACTAAGGGGAAAATGGTTTTCTTCTTTTTCTGTGGGAAATTAAGATGGAAAATAATTAAAAAAAAAAAAAAAAATGAAGCTAACAATTTGGTGAAGAGGTTGCCCAATTCAAAAAATTCACCGAGGGAAGACCCAGGCACAAACGAGAATTTTAACAAGGAGCGTGCAAATTATTTAGAAAACAGCAGCTGGAGGCTCTCTGGAACTTTGGCAAAGGCAAAATAAGTCAACCCCCCTCAACTAAGTCACCAACACAAAACTTGCACGAGGAAAGGCAATCAGTCCACCCAGCTGCTGATGCCTGGGAAACTGCGCACTCTGGGCATCAAGTAACTCATTTACTGAGAAGGAATCTCCTTATTAAGCCTGGTCAGAGTCTTCGGGGAACTCCCAGGCAGATACAAACTCTTACAGAAAACCAGAAGGTCAGAACTTAGAACTAAGAGCTGGATAAGCTCCTAAGACAGTTTTTATAACCCAAGAAAATCAGTCTCCATCATTAGGCTATTCTTAGACCCCGATTCATTCTACAGATGAGAAAACTGAAGTCCAGAATGGAAAAAAAATGTGACCAAGGCCCCAGCAGGAGAAACTGGATCTCTCTACTCCATTCACACTGCTTTCTGTTGCCCCTTGCTTGGTGCAGCTTCCAGCTCCACAGGAAAACAGTAAAGCCCATGGAGGACCTGAATTACAATACAGGTTCACATACAAAGGAGGCCTGTTTCTGCTCTGCTTTGTTGAAGCAGTGTTGGTACTCTCAGGGATGCAGATGGGGCAAGTGTGAAACTCCCATGGGTGGCAAGGGGGAGGGGTGTGGCAATCTGACTTTCTTGGTCAGCAGAGGACGACATTCGAGTGACTTTCCTAATTTTCTGATCTAAGTCTTTTCAGGTCTGAGCTGGCATCCAATGAGTGTGCCCCTCACCTCCTAGGGACTCCGGGTGAGTGGAACATCAGGGGAACAGAGGAGCAGCAGGACCAGGGGCTCAAGGTGCTCTAAATCCCGTCTTGTTTTTTAGAAGAAGGAATGGGGAGGCCAGCATCTCTCAAATGCCTAGCAAGCATTATGAAATGTTGACTCTTTAGTTCCTTTCAAAGAAGGGGCAATCCCCAGACTGGGTTAGAGGCAATGGGCTATCAGCTGCCCTTTTCCTTTGACAATGAGTGAAAGACTTGGTCACCGGTTCCCTGAATGATTTGGGAGGGGAGATACGCTTGCCAGGTGCCCTATAGGACCTTTCCTGAAAGTGGACTTGGTCGGTTCAGAACTGCAGACATTCATGAAGTTTACACGGACACGTGGGTTCTATTTCTTCTGTATGGGAAGTATAGCATCTTGTACCAAAGCTAAAGGCAGTTCCGCAGAACTGAGTTTCTGTATTTAAAAAACATCAACTAGGGACTATGCTATTACTTTAATAAACTTGCATCTAATTTCCATACCTATCCAAAGTATGGGTTTTAGAGCATTCACGTTCTTGGAACCTCCCAGTTTCATGGGGAATTGGCCACTGATGGCAACACTCACTTCAGAAAGCTGAGAACAGGCCTGCAACTCCCCAACCACAAGCCTGGTGGTGGGCTCTCTAAGTGCACGGGCTTACCTGGAACATCGATCAATCTCTTGTAGACATTCAAGAAAGCTGCCTCAGCTTCTTTGCTTCTTTTACTCAGTGCATCAATCTGAAAGGGAATGAAAGAAAGAAAATCAAAGAGCTCAAAATTTGTCAAGAGGTAATTTAAAAATCATTACACATCTAGTAAGTTCCCATGGTAAATGAAGTCTGACTTCTCTGTGTGGATGCTACGCAAACGGACCTTCAATTTCTTCAGAATGAACGAATGCCTGCACAAGGTGGACGAGGCCCAGCTCATGAGGGTAGACGCAGCAGGGACAATGCGCTGAGGCTGAGAGCCCTGTGCAGCTCTCAGTCCCCTCGCCATCACAGGGACTTGGGAGAAAATGGCCCAGTACTCTCCCCGTCCCTTCCTTTGACTGATCTATGCCAGACACCATGGGAGGTGGTGGCAGGGAGGGATAACTCCTTGCCCTGGAAGCATGTGGTTCAGGAGGGGAAACAGGAATGTAAACCGGTAACTACATCCCAGCTGAAAAGTTCTAGAGGAGCCATGGGGAGAAAGGGGAAGAAGGAAAGAATAGATGGCATTTGAGCAGTCTTCACCACGTGGACAGGTCAGGCACTGCGCAAAAGGGAAAAAGCATTCAAATACCCAGCGCAGAGTTCTTAAATTTGAAGGTTCACTGATCCTCTTTAAGAATTTTATGAAAGCTATGGACATACCTTCTAGAACACCCCCGCCTCCCCCCACCCCACCCACACACAGTTATTTGCTCTACTTCAGGGGACTCATGTCCACTTGTGTTCTGTCTAAGGACTCCAGATTACAAACCCACCAATGGGCAGAGACACAGCAGGGAATGTGGGGGCTGCTAGGCGGGAACACTGATGTTGGGAGGAGCTGTGGGTGATGAGACCGGACAGGTGAGGAGGGGTCAGTGCACATGGAGGATGTCCTTCAGTGACCAGGCATAGGTCCAAGTGGAAGGACCACAGGGGGGGCAGAAGGAGGACAGAGCAGAGGTTGTTGCCCCTGCCCAAGTGAGAAATATGTAGGGTGAGGGCGGTGGCAGCTGGGATTGAGGGAGAGAAACAAACAAGAGTTTAGGAAAGGGGCCCAGGTTTCTAGCTCGGGCAGCAGGCAAGCCTCTGTGACAGTGGCCAGGATCCGTGCGCTTTCATGAACTAACCCTAGATAAGCTCTCTTCCCTCCTGTGTAAATTCCACCCACCAAAGATCTGTGACATGACGGGGAAACTCCTAAGAATGCTGGACACAAACCCAAAGAGCCTCCAAACTGTTGGATCGACTCACTACAAATTTTACTCTTTAAACACATTTGCTGAGACGACAGATCACTTTTACACCTGAAGCATGCAAGATGCTACACGCAGGCAGCTCATATTGGCTCAGGAAAAGGACACTAAATTACATATTCCTTCTGTCCCTTGCAGAATTATACTGTGTCTCCAACATTATTAAAGAGGCAGAAGGATGTGGTTTAATTACAGGGCCTCTCACCCGAACCAACCAACAGTTTGTTAAAGGCTGTGGGAGGCTGCCTGATCTAGGATGGGGAGACCCCAGGGCGGGGGGAGGAGGGGGTGCTTTAGGAAATCTGATAGAGGGCAAACAAGTCTGCTGCCAGCATTTCCAACTTCTAACAAGATGTTCTCCAAAATAATCCTACCTGAAGTCAGTTGTTCGGAACTCAGACGTAGTCTTCCTTCCATAAATAAGGTTTTGATTTCAACATATGGAAACTTTTCAGAATAAGCCACGAGGATTATTTAAATACAAGCAGTCTCACTTTATTTTTAACATAAAATAATTTCCCCTATGATTACTATTAATCCATGCTTATTGCATAATTAGAAAAATACCCAAGAAAGAAAAGAAAAGGAGCAAATTAGAATCATAATTCTGCTATTCACTAAAATAAGTCATCGTTTACCTGGTCTGTTCTCTTTAATTTTATTTTCTAATGGAAAAACATTTCTTAAGTTTTAAATGGGATGTAGGACAGAGGCAAACTACAGAAAATGGAAGTAGATGCATGGCTGGATCTTCAGATTTACCCAGGCTGGGGGCAGGGAGAAGGCGGTCTTAGAGGATGACAGCTAAGGGGCACAGGGTTCCTTCTGGAGTGGGGACATGTCTTACAACTGATTGTGATGGTGGCTGCAAAACTCTGTGATTATGCTAAAAGTCAATGAACTGCAGACTGTGAGTGGGTGAGTTACACGGCATGTGAATTATATAGCAATAAAGCTGTTAAAGTGTTTGAAATCACATCATATATAAAACTTCATACTGTACTTTCACTGACATATCATAAATCTCTTTCAATATTTATGACAAGATTTGAAAACGTCTTAATGATATTGCTTCAAGTGTCCCCAACCGCCACCTATCAGGTGCTCTGAACGAGCGCCTTGCTGGGGCCTTGCTGGGGCCTTGCTGGGGCCTTGCTGGGGCCCAGTGGCCAGGCAGATGCTGGTTTCTCCCGTCCCTCTTTACCCGAGGCTTTGCTGCTGGGCTTGGTTGGGCCTGGGGAGGGCTCCAGCCTCCCCGCATTCTGCCCGAAGGTTCCAAGGTGGCTGTGTCTGCAGTGGGCAAAGGAAAGGATCTGGAAGGATCTCTCTCCTATCTGGGCTGCTGAGGGGATGTGTGGGTGGAGACTGGTATCTATATATCACATAGGGGACCATTATAGGTTGGATTATGTCCCCCACAAAAATATTGAAGTCCTTGCCCCCCAACACTTATGAACAAGAGCTTATCTGAAGAGTCTTTGCAGGAAATCAAGTTTAGATAAAGTCATTGGGGCAGGTCCTAATCCAGTTTGATCACGTCTTTATTAAGAAAGGGGGAATAGAGCACAAAGACAGGGCGTGCTCCGGGAGAACTCCATGGGGACCCGAGGGCAGAGACCTGGTGACGCGTACACAAGCCAAGCTGGCCAGCAACCCCACCTGGAACAGATTCTCTGCAGACACCTGATACCTCTGTCTTGGCCTCTGTTCTCTAGGACTGTGAGGAGCCAACATCTGTGGCTTACGCCTCAATGTGCACTGAGTTCTGGCTGCCCTAGCAAACCAGGACAGGGACCATGGCTGTGGGCCTAACACAGAGGCAGGAAAATTCAAACCCATCTTGGGAGAACAAGGCCAGGCCAAGGAGCTTTACTCCTCCACTGAGACCAGGGGTTTCTCAAGAGAGGGATGAGCTCCACTGTAGTGCAGATTCTACCTGATGTGAACTGATTTATGGGAACTTCATACTATATTCCCTTTTTTGACTTCTCCCCTGGCCCAAGAACAGGCCTCGGAGTTGGAGTACTGGTCTGTCCTCTGCTAGGATGGTGGGCTTTCCTCTCTGAGGCCCCTGAGCCCCATGTTCACTTGAGCACCCTTTGCTGGCATCTCTGCCCATGAGGACCCATCAAGACATGTGCTGGACTCGTTCCAGCTGGCAAGGGAGGAAGGGGTTCCCTGAAGCAGGCTGCATGCCAGCTCCCTAATCTGTACAACAGGGAACAGCACCCACACCCCTAGGTGGGGTGGTGACATGAGCTAAGTGGGTAAAGGGCTCGGTGCTGACAGGGAAGGGCTACTGGACAGTGACTGTCATGTGTCCTCTGGCAGAGCAGCCACAGTCCAGGCAGGGCTGTAGTCCCAGCAGTCCCATCATCCTCCCTCAGGCCCTGGGCCCTCCGGGCCTGCCCAGCACTCACAGGAGGGAAGAGCTTGTGAATGAGAAGAGGCTTAGGGAGAGGTCTGAAGGCACCGATGGTTGAATTAGGTTCTTAGGTTAGACATTCCAGCAACTTACTATGAAAGAAAGCCTGAGGTGGACTCCGGCTCACATCCCCTCCCCATCAAAGCCATCTGGAAGAAGGGCCAGGACAGACCTGCAGCCCCAGGCAGATCTGGGGAAGCTGGAGGAGCTCAAGCCCTGCCCAGGGCAAAACCTGTTCTGCTTGGGGGATCAGCCTCCCATTCCAGCCACACCCAGCTACTCCCAGCTCCCTGAATACAGGAGCAATTTCCCTGTAGCCTGGAAGGCGCCTCTTTGGAATGTTCCTCTGATCCCGAGGCTCAGCTGATGTCTCCTGATTCCTACCACTCCCTGTACTATGTGGGACTGTCCCCAAGTTCCAGGACAACACATCAAGACCCCTCAGAAGATCCAGAATTGTTTGAAAGCTCACATGAGGCATTTAACTACTTGCCTCAACTGTCCTTTCTCCCAGGGACTAGCACTTAGTAGGTTTTGGATGTCTTTATTGTGTGTAGAAACAATTAGGTAAAACAGTCAACTGCCATAGCCACAAAAGGGGGCAAAGGATTAAGGCATTCCATTTTCAATCTTTACAGAAACGCTTGCTCTGTGAAGAGTTTTATGTGGTAAGCGCTTGTTTCACCTGCTAGGCTGGGAGGATGTGGCTGCAGCATCCCACTGCCCTCACCCAAGGGCCCTCTCGAGTGTTATCCTGCGCTGAGCGAGGGAGCCTGGCTCTTGCAAGCTGCCCAGTGATTTCTATGTGTTTCCTGAACCCAACAGAGATCCTTCAGCAACATTATAGGTTTTATAAAGTTGAGTTTGGTGCTCCTGCACTAAAAACTGAATGGAAAGATAAAGAGCTCTAGAGAGGTATTTCAATCCAAGTCTCAGACAATCAATATTCCCTGGCAGTGGTATGAAAACTCAGAGGGCAGGTTTGGAGACCACGCCCATGAACATCAACTGGGAGACAGCAGAGAGTTAGAAGGGCTGGGGAAGTGTCCAGTCATCTGGATGGAGCAGAGTGGTGCTATGGGGTCTGGGGAAGTCACATGGTCTGCTGCGGCCCCCAGTCCTGGCCACCTGCCGTAGCGGGCAGTGCACAGCTCTGCCTACTGCCACAAGACTTGTGGTAGAGCACGCCTTCTACACAAGGGTCCCCCATGGATGTCAGGCCTGGCCAAAGGGATGTAGTGATAGTGCCTGTGCCACAGAGCTCGGACTGGAGTGACCACCGGGCGTAGGTGCTGCGCTCTCCCTGTCTGTGTTGTGAGAGAGAACAGGGAGATGGGGCTGCCCATTCCATGGGAGTCTCTGAATGAGGCCAGCACCTGGGCCAGTCATCACAGCTGACTCACCGCCAACAAGTAATACAAGAAATAACTTTGTTGCCACTGGCTACTGAGATTTGGGGTCGCTTGTTACTGCTGTGTGTTAAGTCAAGTTGTCTATTACAAATCCGAGGCGGTCAAGTCTCTAAGACCATAGCACAAAATCAAAGTAAGGAATAAACAACCAAGATCTTGGCGGGAGTTGGGGGAGGTGGCAGCAAGGAATTTTGTGAGCAGTTTTTTAAACTCGCACGTTTTTTCATGGGGGGTGGCGGCATGTGGAATAGAAGGGCCTGGCTTCGCCTGCGGGAGACTGGACTTGCACACGGCTCCAGCATGCAGCTGGAAATACCGAGCCAGCTAGTTACCACCCTCTCTCTGCCTCTTCGAGTCTACCGTCTGTGTCTAGAAGAGGGAATGACAGACTGCCTGTCTTACAGGGCAGCAGTGTGGAGCAACTCACAAGCGAGTTTTCAGTGTGGGTGACAATTATTGACCTGTGATGTATTTAGAAGGAGGAACATCACACAAATATCATCTAAATTAATAAGCATCAATATTTCTGAGGGTCAGTTACAGGAGAATTCACAGGCTCAAAGCATCAGTTATTGCATAAAAGAAATCACCACTTCTAAGATAATTAGCCTATGAGGCTGCTATTTAAACAGCATTTATAATGGGTTGCTACAACTTTTGGGGGGGGAGTACTGCGTTTGTTTGAAAATGATAGTCCCTGAAGAAAATTCTTATCCACCTATAACTCAGAATATTAATGGGTCTGAGGCTCTGGGTGCTGTTACTTCAGTTTTCAACAGGCACCTCATTTCTGCAGAGGAAGGAAATGTGGGAAACCAGACGGCAGGCCTGGATTTACTGCTAGACACTGTGCTTAGAATTGAAAAGTAATAATTACAGAGGTAGAGAGCCTCCTCCTCCTCCTCCTCTTCCTCCTCCAGCCTTGACCACCAGGCAAGAAAACCTGCTGGGCGTGAAGTCTGCAGCTCTGGCATGGTTCACGTAAGGCCCAAGGACCCCAGGCTGCAACCAGGGTCGGGAGAACAACCAAGAAACTGAATGCATGGATGAGTGCTCCTTCCTCTGTGCTCCTCCTGCCTGCCTGCCTACTACTTTCCATTCCTCCCTGCTGCCTTCCTGTTCAAAAAAGAAAGAAACGTTCTACTCATGTGGCCTCAGAATGATTCTCCCACCTCTGTTGCTTCAGCGTCCACCGAAGCCCTTGCAATTCCAGTGTGGACAGTGCAGACCAGCGGGTCTCCGTGCCATGGTATCCACCACAGTGGTCCTAGGCTATCGTCCCAGAGCCCAGAAGGAACAATGAAGCCTGCTTATCCTGACAGCTAATCCTCCCTCCCAACTCGAGGCTGGGCTTCCCAATGTGGCCTGTGCTTGCCCGCTCTCCCGCCAACGTTACCTCCCACCAGGTCCACCCCCAGCATGCTTCGAGAAGGTCCCTTCAACACGCCCCTCACGCCTCCCTGCCTTTACACATTAGGTCTTCAGTCAGGAACACTCTTCACTCTGGACACGGGGGAGTCCACTTCTCTGCCCACAGGTCATCTAAGTGGCACTGCTATCACTTGGTCCTGCTACTGGTGCTCTCTGCAAACCCTCTCTGCCCCCTTCCCACCTGGGACACAGCGACTCATGTCTATGACTTCCTCCCCACAGGCTGTCAGAGGCCCTTCCTCTCCTCCCAGCACCCAGTCCTACTAGGCAGGAGCCACCTGGGCAGTGTCTCCCGAGGGAAGAGGGCTGCACAGGCCAAGGGATTCTTTGAAACACCTTCCTGCCTCTGCAACATTGATTACTTCGGAAGATCAGAGGAGCGGGCTGTTTCCTGTAATTAAAAGCTTCAAGACAGCGCTTCCTACCCACCGTGGTTCAGGCTCATCTGCAACGTGGGAAACCACGAGAGCCCAGCTCCGAACGGCTCGGCTCGGGGAAGAGCGCACTGTCCTGGTCGGGGAGAAGGATCCCGGTGAGATGGCGGGAGAGAGGGGGCGGGCCCTTGGGGTGCACATGAACTAGCAGTGGTGATGGCCCAATGATGGAGACAGCAGGACCTCTTCATGGCCTTTCCTAAGCTTTCAAAGCGCCCAGCACTTGGTGGGTACACGGCCACTGTGACGCTGTCGCACGGAGTGCTCTGCTTAGATAACGGTGGCTCCAGAGCCTCCCAGGGTGGCCTGTGTCATCTGTGACAAGGCACAGACACAGAAAACAAAATGGACTTTCACTCACACACAGGGAACAATATGAAACAGAAAGACTGACCGAGATGCTGCCTAGTGCTGCATATTTGGGTGCAGGGGTGCCTCTTTCTGGGGTATTGCTGGGGTACGTGCAGGAAGATAAGGGCTGAGTTCCAGCTGTAGCACAGACAGAGGCACACCAACTATCCAGCTCAGCCTCAGTTTCTTTGTCTGCAAGGTGGGGAGAATCAATCTTGCCTACAGGGAAAATGGAAGCCCTGGTGGCACTTGGTGATGGCAGGACTTCTCAGACGCAGAAACTGATGAGTTTCAGAATCAGGCCCCTAGGCAACCCCCAAAGGCACGATGAAACCAGCAGAGAGCCCTGGGGCTGCAGGGTTAGTGGGAGAAAGTATGCTTTGAAGGAACATGGATTTGGGTTTGAATCCTGTGAAGGTGTGCTGGCCAATCTGGACGGGGCTTACTTCAACTACTCATGCCTTGGTCTCTTCAGCTATTAAGCCAATAGGCCCTCCTTGCCGGGTCTAGGGGGTTGTGATAACAGAATTGGGACGCTCCTACTGAAGGGAACCAGAGTACAGAAACTGAGCAAATACCAGGAAGTTTCCCCCGAAGTTTCAATCCAGCACTCACTGTCCATGACTCGGTGGGCTAGCCCCTAAGCCCGCAACCCTAGAAGGAAGCGGGATACTGAGAGCCCTGGGGGATGGAGGTGTTGCCACAACACTGGGATGCCATGCGGTAATAGCACACTCCCTACAGTCCCTGCTAGTTTGTCCCCTGGGAGTGCACACACTGATGATTTCGGAATAAACACAGACCATTATCAGAAGACTCAAGGTGATATCTCCCCTGGACCATATGTCAGTGAGGACCAGCCAGCAGAGTGACCGAGGCCCTGCCCACAGGAGATGTGTCCACAGGCCCCGGCATTGGCGTTCCAGCCGGATTGGACTGGCATGTAACGATGTGTGTTTTTGAAGGCAGCGCACAGCACAGCCTGTGGTTCTGCTCAGCGCAAGCTCGCTTTGTGTCTGGCAAAGTCCTGGTCCCACTGGTCCCACTGGGAGTTAACCCAGCTGCCCGTGCCCCTTGCTTCTCAAGGTCACGTCCTTCGGTGGCTTCAGACACTCAGATGCAGTTCAGTGAGGAAGAATCGCGTCCATGGTTTCCACATCCCAGAAAACTATGGACATGCTGGGAAGGGCTCCACGGCTCCAACGAGTAGCACAAACCCCAGGGGCGCAGCTGTGGTTCTGCAGGTGCAGGTGGAGGACGGCACCTGGGCCCTGACAGAGTCGCTTCTCGAAGGGATGCAAGTGTTCCCTAACTCCTCCAAGGTCTCTAAGAGAAGAAAGCTGGACGTGTCCAGGAGACAGTGTCATGAGGAGTGAACGAGGCCACAGCGAGGAGCAGATTTGTGGCGGAGGGATGAGAATCACTAAAGAATAAAAACGGCAGCCAGCACCATTTCTCCCTTCACGGCTTACGAAGCCCTTTCACGGACGCCTGACATGCTGGCTGCCCACAGAGGTCTGACGGCTGTTGCGGGAGGACGGACTATCCTCGCTTCCCCAGACTGCAAAACCAGGAGTGACAGGAGAGAGCTAGAGGAAGCTTGCTGGCAGCTTACCTGCAGGAAAATCTCCGCAGTCTCCAGGTGGAGCGTGCTGGCGGCCTCTCACGTGTTGGTTCGTTCCCTCTCCTGCTCACTCAACAGGAGTGCTTACAGCTGAACGTGCCAGGCGCTGTGCCAGCCTACCCTCTGGGGCGCTCTCCCCCCACATGTAAATCACAGCAGGGGTGTGTGGGGATGAATGCCCAGCTGTTATTTCTAGAAGACTTTTTTGTGAACGGATGACATATGTATGTAGTAAAAATATACATTGTTCAGGAAGGTTGTGCAATGTAAGATCAATATCTGAAAATCAATGGTCTTCCCATACACTAGCCATAAACAATCTGTAAGTGAAATTAAGAAATGTTCACAAATTGGAAGACAATATTGTTAAAATGGCAAAAGCCCCAAATCAATCTACAGATTCACTGCGATGCCTATCAGGATCCCAGTTTACGTCACTGTAGAAACTGCAAGTTGATCCTAAGATTCATATGAAAATGCAAAGGACCCCAGTAGCCTAAGTGACCTTGAAAATGGAAAACAAAGGTGGAAGGCTCGCACCGATGTCGAAACGTACAACAAAGCTTCACTAACCAGCTCTGTGGCGCCAGCATCAACAGACATCCAGATCAATGGCATGGAACCGACAATCCAGAAATAAACTCTTAAATCATAATCAACTGATTTTCGACGAGGATGAAAAGACAATTCAGCCGGGAAAGAACAGTCTTTCAGCAGTTGGAGTGGGGATAACAAACAGGGATCCCTGGTCAAGAGAACAAAGCTGGACTCCTGTCTCACACTGAATACAAAAATTATCTTAAACTAAATTAAAGGTCAAAACAAAAGGGCTACAACTACAAAACTCTTAAAAAGAAACTCAGGTTTAAGTCTTTGTGACCTTAGATATGACACCAAAAACACAAATAACAAAAATAAAAAACCAACACGATTAATCAAGAAAATGAAACGACAACCCTTAGAATAGGAGAAAATTTTTGCAACTCATGTATCAGACAAAGGACTGGCATCTAGCATACATAAAATCCTCTTACAACTTCAACATGACAAAGACATTTTAAAAATGGACAAAGGCTGAGAATATGCCTTTCTCCAAAAACGACACACAAATGGCCCATAAGATAAACAACACTCAACATCAACAGTCACTAGGAAGATGCAAATCAAAACCACAATGAGCTACCACTTCATTTTGTTACAATGACTCGATGACTAGACTAGACACAAAATGACAGACGGTGGTCAGTGGAGAGGATGTGGAGAAATGGGACCCTTCATACACTGCTGGTGGGAATGGAAAGTGATGTGGTCACTTTGGGACAGTTTGGCAGCTCCTCAAAATGCTAGACACAGAATTACCCTATTGCTCAGCAATGCTTCTCTTAGGAATGTAACTGAGAGAGAAAAAACCAAAACTAAAACCTACAATCCATGCAAAAACTGGTCTATGAATATTCACAGCAATATCATTCATGACAGCCAAAAGGTGGACAATATCCAAATGGTCGCCAACCGGTAATAGAGAAACGATGTGTGTATTCGCACAATACATTGTTTTTTTAGCCACAAAATGGAAGATGAATCACAGACACAGCATAGCTGAATCTTCAAAACATTATGCTGGAGAAAGAAGTCAGTCACAAAGAGAAGTCACATCTATAGTCAGAAAGCAGATGAGTGGCTGCCAGGGGGCAGGGGTGGGTGAATGGGGTGTGACTGCAAATGGGTTTCCTTCTGAGGCTGTGAAAATGTTCCAGGACCAGATAGTAGTGATATCTGCACAATTTTGTGAATACACTAAAAACTATTAAATCGGAAAAAGAAAATAAAATTCAAAGTGTAAGTATACAGTGAAAAGTAGGTCTCCTTCCTGTCTGTGTCCACCTGTCAACCAGCTGCCTGGCCTAGAGGCAAAGATTCTCTTGTGCATCTTCCCAGAAATGTTTTATGCATATATTAGCATCTGTACACATGACGCTGTCTTCCTTTTTATTTTTAAAAGTTTCAACACAAATGGTAGGCTATTACAGATGCTGTTCTGCACCTTGGTTTTGCAGGTGAGCATTAAAGACGAGAAGGGTCAGCTCCTTCCCGGGAGGAGGGGCAGGGGCCCCGGTGTGTGGCTACCTAGAGACACTGGAGTGCAGGGGTCTGCAGTGCCCTGGAGCAGAGCAGCAGGGTATTGTGGAAGGAGGGCCTGGGGGCTAAGCCAGGGGTTTCAGTTGTAAGCTGAAAGATACTGGAGTCCTGAGGGTGTCACTCAGGAAGTGACAGGAAGGGATCCCTCTGGATGGGAAGGCAGTTTGGCAGGAGGTAGGGAGATGTGAGGGATGTCAGGGACAGTCCAGAAGGAGGGAGCGGCAGCTGAGGCCAGGGAGGCAGGATTCATTGGGTTTGGGGCAGACACGGGTCCTTCCTAGGATTCTGGCCAGGGTGACTAGGGATAGTCACCTCTGTGGGATTGGGAACATGGAAGTGAGTGTTTTGGGAAGTGGTGGAGATTTAAATTTGTGAGAGGTCTAAAGGGGAAGTCCTGATGCTGGAGAAGAGGCCTATGACAAAGACGTGAAACTTTAAACCCTCAATGGTCCAGATGAGGTGACTGAGGGAGTGTGACTAGGACAGGTGTGCAGGGAGAGGCCAGGGGCTGGTGGAATCCTGGCGGAGCACCAAGATTTATAAGATCAAAAGATCCGGAGAACTCTGTGATTGATAACCAGAACTACACTTTCCACTACTGCTTTATGCCACCGTCCTGGAACGTGTACAGTTGATTCTGGAACAGCACTGGTTTAACTGTGAGGGTACACTTGTACCCAGGTTTTTTGTATTTTTTTTTTTTTTGTAAACAAACAGATGATGTAAATGTATAACATGGATAAATACAGTACAGTACTGGGGATATGTTTTCTCCTTATGATTTTCTTTTCTCTGTTTTATTGCAAGACTACAGTATATATGATAAATATACAAATACACTAACTGACTTTAGGCTACTGGTAAACCTTCTGGTCAACATCAGGTCATTAGTTTACATTTTTGGGGAGTCAGTTACTGCCTACAAACTGGGGATAGGGGTGGGTGCCCCTAGCCCAGTATTGTTCAAGGGTCAGCTGTACACACAACATCTCCACTCTGCAGGGCACATTTCCCAAGATCAAAATGAGGCACAGAGAAGCTAAAATGACCCCTTCAAGGTCATATTGGTAAAATGAGAATGTCAGGATTAAGACGCAGATCTGTCTGATTTCCAAATTTGGAGTCTGTCTGTTTTCTCTGCTACTCTCAGCAGCTCCCCTAGGAGGTACCACCAGAGGGGTGGAAGTGAGGCGAGAGGAAGGAGGAAGGAGCACTGCATGTCCCAGAGCCCTGGGGTCCTCTGCTGTCACCTAGAGGAGCCTGCTTCTAGTGCAGGGACAGCTTCCAGTGCAGACATTGGGTGCTGCAGCCCAGCCTGAGCCACATGTGCCCACAGAAGGGTGCTAGGATCCAGGACAGCAGCCCATCTGTGGCTTTCCAAGAAGCGCAGGGAAGTGCAGAGCTTTGCCCAGCATGGCCGCCAGATCCTGTGTGTCTGGGTCAGACTTGCCTTCCCAAGTCCCCAAAACCAATGATCTCAGTCTGGGGATCAAAGGAGCTGGAGAGCAGGGAGTAGGGCAAGGTGAACTCAGAACCAGGGGCTCCCTGAGGAGCACAACTATGTTGTAGGTGGGCCACCAGCATTCACCCTCAAAGCCCTGGAGCTGGCCTCTCGTCCTTTCATGCTCCTACTGCAAGCTAGTGGTTTCTTTCTTGTGCTGGAGGCCAACATGTAATCTCTCTCTCTTCCTACTTTGGAAGCAATTTCACGACGTTTTTCAACTTTTCTGGAAGAAGTACAAGTTTTAGAGAAAGACAATGAAGTCCAAGTCTCAGCTCTGAGGCTGATGAGCTGTGTGGCTTCATGCAAGTTACTTGACTTCTCTGGGCCCTTTCATCCTCTCTACAGAAGCTATCACAGAGCCCCTTAGGCTGAGCTTCTCTGCAGATGACATGAAATAAAACATGCTAAGCTCCTGGCACACCAATGGATTGAAGAGATGTTTTCCTTCCTCTCTTTCCTCTCCCCCAAGGACTGGGTCGCCATGTTTCAGCAGAATCTAAAACCTGTCCAGGTCAGGTCCATTTATTCCTGGGGCTGGGTCGTGTGGGGTCCCATACCAGCCTGACCCATCTCTTGCCCGCAGTCCTCCAATCTGGGGCCTTGTGGGTGACCCAGGAAATGAGGCCTGCTTCAGGGCTGAGTGAGGAGGGCTTGGAGGTGCTGGCCCACCTGGCCGGATGCTTCTTCCTGGCTGGCAACTTAGGTTTCGGGAGTTATACTCAAGGAGACACGGATGAAATAGTCAACGAACAATGTCAACCCGTCTTCCATGATGGGGATGAGTGCAATGAGTATTTGACAGAATCCACACATCTGGGTCCCAGCCTGTGACCCTGTCCATGCAAGTGACTAACAAGCATGTACTGAAAGTCGGGGAACGCTTGCTGGAGGTGGTGAAGACGTAGGGACAAGAGGTTGGTATCTGGCTGAGCAAAACAAGGTTTGAGGGAAGCGTAGAGCCTGGCACTGGGCAGCACGGACCTCGCCTCCTGGCACCACGCTGCTCCTCAAACCCAACTGCCCCTCTCAGTCACTCTGGCTGGCGACAATGTCTCAGCACAGGGGGAGGGGATCCTCACATAAGGTCATAGAAATGGTGATTAAAGACCTGAAACGTGGTGAAAATAATTACTTACAAAGAGAGTGATGGCGCAGACGGAACAATTAGGGGAGAGGTGCACATTCAAGCTACAAGTGTGTCTGGGCGCTCTCTGCTACTATTGGAGTCCCGTGCTCCCTCCCCAGGGCTGTGCACATTTGTTCAGAGTCCTCCTCTGGACCATCTGCGACTTGGTGTCAGTTTCATTTAAGGAATTACTGCATTAAACTGATGGAACATTAGTAAAACCTAATTAACATCCAGATTGTGTTTTTCCAAGGAATAAGAAATATGCAGAAAATAAAATACCCTCATCATTTAAATTCCAAAGTATTCAAATAAATACTGTATGACTGAAGGTTACAAGTCAGAAAGTTTTAGTTCAGGAAAAAAAAAAAAAAAATTAAGTCATTTTTACAAAACTTCTTCAAGTTCTCATTCAAATCTATCTCCTCCCTTATAATTGTCATGAGGAAACAGGTGAAGGTCAAGGTCAAGGTCATTAGCAAGGCAGGCCTCAAACCTAGGGCTTACAACTCCAGGTCCAGTGTAGCTAATTTCATATCACAACTGTCTCCTGATATCACATGGTTCCACCAATGGGGCAGGGAGTGAACACTAACAGAACAGAGCCTTTTTCTTAATCGACAAAGAATGCTGTTGATTTACACATGGAGCTTGTTAACTTTCCATCCATCCCCATCTACTCATCCATACATCCCCATCTACCCCATCCATCCATCTACCCCATCCATTCATCCCTATCTACCCCACCCATCCATCCATCCCCATCTACCCCAC
>RJWH01010170.1:0-18276 GCA_004363575.1 Solenodon paradoxus
CCACAGGCAGAGCCTGAGCCCTGTTGCACATAGTTAATTGTGCTTACACTTGTTGACACTGCCTTTTTTAAGAATAAAAACGGAGAGATGTAGGGAGAAAACTGCTTTCTGGCTTCTTCTGCAATGTTTCCCATGACAGAATTTCTCATAGTCAGCAGAGCTACAAACAGATAACAGCAAAAAGCAGCTGATCTTCCACTTTGAAATGTTGCTATCCTCATAACTGCAGTAGAGTTAAATGCCTCCATTGTTACTTTGTTTTATTTGTATTGCCTCGTAGTATCCCAGCTCTATAAAGCAAATCACAGAGCAGGGCTTTTGGTCACTGTCTCAGAAAAGGAGAGAAGCGTCCCACCTGGCCCCAGCCTTTTTATATGTAAGTTGTCTGTCTTTCTTTAGTCTCCTGTTAAGCCCTTCTCAGGGACCCTTTCAAAACATCTCACGGGCCATGGCAAAAAAAAAAAATTCTAAAAAATAAATTTTGAAATGTGGGGCACATTATAACTTATACAAAAGAAATACAAAACCTCCTAAGAGGTTTAGACACTATTATGAACAGTAATATACCAACAATTTGGACAACCCAGAAGAAATGGATAATTTTATATATCTATATGCATGTCGCTAGTTACCTAGATAGATACAGCCTACCAAGACACAATCATGCAGATATACAGTATGTGAATGTGGCAATCATTAGTACAGATACTGAATTACTAATGCAAAATACCAACAAAGTCTAGAACCACTTAGCCTCAAGATAGTTGAACCAAATACCTTAAAAATACCAACACTTTCAAATTCACCCAAAGAGTAGAAGAAAACTTCAAAGCTCATTTCTTAATGTAGCATACACTGATAACACAACCAGGAAATTACTGAAAGAAGTAAACAATCTAATATCACTGATATACATAGATGAAAAAACTCAAAATATATGAGTAGACTGAATTCGACAACCTTTAAAAGGATCATAGATCATAACCCAGTACAATACTAGGAATAAAAGGATGGTTCAATATGTGTAGTGTACAAATATGAAAAAACTGGAAATCTGTAAGAAAAGAGATGGAAAAGGAGGCATAATCTGTAAGAAATTTTTGTGGATATATTATTCTTGAATTGTTATTTTAAACTCTCAATACATTGAATATATTATTCTACTCTAATGATCTATAAAGTTTCTTTTGAAAAACCCACTAGAACCTAATAAGGGATCCTTCAGAGGCTATCATTATTTTTCTCCTTCCATTTATAAGAATTTTAACTTGTCATTAATATTTAAAACTTTCATTATAATGTGAATATTATATATAATTTATTATAAATGCACAATATAAAAAGATATAAACTAAACAAATGCATAACAGAGGGTATATAAAGCATAGAACTTTTGCATGCAGTCAAAAAATGTTCTCAGTAAAAAATGGATTGCTTTCTTATGTTTCATGTAAGCTTCCACATAACCACAATGCAAAAACATCTAGTAATTTCACAAGAATGAAGAGAGGAGAATTAGAGCATGCCATATAGTAATCGACATTTCATAAAACTGGAAGAGTGGAAAGTGAAACAACGGAAATGTAAATCACAAAAATACACAAGAATATGACATTAGTAAGCCCTCAGAAATCAGAAAAAATTATTATAATGTAAATGGATTGAATTCATAAATCAAAAGTGACAGAATGCTGAATGGATTAAAAATAATACCCAAATATGCTGTCTAAGGATCATTTCAATTTTAAGGACACACATTTAATTCACAAAAAAGGATACTATGAGAATATTTCACATACATGAAAATTAAAACCTTTAAATCTATCATTGTACTAGACAAGATAGACATTAACTCAAACGTGGTAATAAGATGCAGGGAAAGTCACATGATCATACTAGGGTGAAATATTCAAAACTTTATGACAATGCAAATATGAAACACAGCATGGAAACACCTAGGTGTCAAAAAATACCGACAACCATGGAGGAAAAAATAGACAATTAAAAATAAGATTAGTGGACTTTATTTTCTCACTACTCTGAGTAAATGACTAAGACAGAAAATCAGCAATAAATATTGGATTGAGCCCTGTATTCGATGAAATGAACCTAACAACATAAATAGAGATTCCAACCAAGGTCACCAAACAAACGTTCTTACTAGTGCAAGCAAAATATCATTTAGGATAAGTCATGCTACTGGACACAAAACAAATCTTAAAAAAAATTAATAAAATTGAAATAATAATGTATCTATTTACCACAATGATAGAAAACTAGAAATCTACCAAAGGAATGGAATTAAATATGTAAATATGTGAAAATTAACAAAATACCCAATAGGTCAAAAAAATTCAAAAGGGGATCCAAAAGAAACTTGAAAAAAGGTGTAAATAGAAACACAAAAACCCAAACCTATGGAATGCTACAAAGCAACTCTTACAGGGAAGTTTATAGCATTCAATGCATAAACTAACAAAAGAAATATATCATGTAAACAACCAAACTTTATAACTCAAAGAACTACAAAAGGACATGAGGAAAACAGAATCCAAAGTTATCGTAAAGAAGGAAGTAACATAGATCATAGCAGAAATAAGAAATAGAGATGAGAAAAAGAATAGAAATGGTCAACAAAGTGAAAACTACTTTTTTTACCAGACTAGCATACCCTGATTTTGATATCAAAATCAGGACAATACTAGAATAGAAACTATAGAACAAAGAATAATGACTATAGATACAAAACACTCAACAAAAATGTTACCAAATCAACTTCAACCACACAATAGAAGTATAATACCGCATGATCAACTGGACTTACTTCTGATCAAGGAGGGATCAAAATGTACAAACTGATTAATGTGAGCCTCTCTTTAATAAGTGGAAGATAAAAATCATATGATCACCTGCAGACATTTATAAAAACCATTTGAAAACACGTGAAATCACGTTCCTTCATGATAAAACCTCCACTGAACCAGTAGAATACGAAAGGAACATACCTCAACATAATTAATGGCATATAATTCAAAGTCACAAATGACGTATTATTGAAAAAAGTAGCATGATTATCCACTAAGAAGAAAGGAAGAAAATATTCAAAAATTGTAAATATATTTTGTGATCATGAAATGGCAGAATATTTAAAATATTAAAATGACTCTTACCCAAAGCAAAATTGACAATGTAGTTCCTACAAATTTCTAATGACAAATTTAAGCAAGTCGAAACAAATTATACCAGAATGTATATGGAGCCACAAAAGTCCTTGACTAGAAAATAAATCCTCTGAAAAAAAGAAAAAAATGGGATTATTGCATTCCCTAACTTCCAACTATAAAAAGTGTATTCTCTAAGTATACTTAATTTTAGATAAAGAAGCCTAGAGCATATGGAGAAAATCTCTTCAACAAAGGTGTTGCAAGAATTGAACATGCAAAAACATCAAACTAGATCACTCTTTAATATGATCCACTAAAATTAATTTGAAAGTATCTAAGGACTAGGACACAAGACCCATTATTATAAAATGCATACTAGACAACATGCTGATATACCACGACAGAACTACAATTCAACAGCAATTCAACTTTTCCACATATATTTGAAGAGCAAATGGTATTGGGAAAATTGGACAGTCATGATTAAAAAAATAAAACTGGAATATTTGTAAGCACCATGTACAAAATTAAGTTACAATAAGTCGATGATCTGGGTTTAAGGACTGAAACCATAAAATACATAGAGGAAGTTTAGGAAAAAATCTGCATGACAAAAACCTTGATTGCTTTGAGAATTGACACCTAGTTCCATGGAAATTAAAGTTATCAAGTAGGACTTCATGAAAGAGAAAAGTTCTGTCAACAAAACAAACCACCACTACAACAAAAGGCCAACCACTTAATGGGAGAAAATATTTGCACACATATATGAGACAAGAGATTACACTCCAAAAATATATCAAGAGCTCATGCACCCCAAGAACAAAAAGTAAATAACTCACTCACACATGGTCACCAGAGTTAAAAAGACACTTTCTATAGAAGAAACACAGATGGCCTACAAATACATGAAACAATCAACATCATTTATCAACAGAGAACTGCAAATAAAAACAAAAGGAGTATCACCTCACACCAGTGATAATGGCATACATCAAATAAGACTATAAACAGCAATCATTGGAGAGGATATGGAGAAAAAGGAGACCTCCTATAATTGGTGGGAATTTAAACTAGTGTAACATCTTTAGAAAACAGTAGAGAGAATTCTAGAAAAATAAAAATCAAACTTCCATTGAATCTGTGAATCCACTTCTAGACATATACCCACAGAACAAAAACAGTAATAGAAGAATATATGCATCTCTTTGTTCATGGCTGCACAATTCACAATAAACACTCATGGAAAGAATTTAAATCTCCTAAATGTCTATGAAATCAAGAGATGACTGCTAAACTATGGTAGATGCACTTTCTGGAATTCTGCACATCGACTGAAAAATGATATTGTGCCCGTCGTAACAAACACTGTAGAGCTAGGAGTAATCGTACTAAATGAGATACTCCAGAAAGAAAAAGAGATATATTAGAGAGTTTCACTAATATGTGGACCAATATAAAAAAACTAACAAAGTCTTAACAAAATTCATCGTTGAAAATCTGGTCACAGTGTGCAGACAGACAGGGGGAGCAAGGACAGAGGGAACAAGGCACTGGTAAAGGGCACTAGAATTTTAGTGGTGGGCATGGTGTGAAATACACACATGCTGAAGTGTTCTGTCAAGAACGTAAAATGAATACTTGTATGTGAAAAAATTATACTTGAAAGAGAAAGTAGAAAGTTGAGATTCTCTAAACTCTGTATTCTGACTCAGAATGCTGGAGATAGCTAATTTCTCATGATTTTATATGACCAGAGTTATATGATTGTTTTGCTGACTGTTAATGTAATTTTTTCACTGAATAACACAGATGGGAATTATTTATAAGAGCAGCCCCATGATCCTTCCAGAGTAGAAGAGCATTTCTAAATATCAAAATGTATCCAGAGATTACTCTGCAAAGGGAGAGCTTGGAGCCAAAACAAGGGACCAATTAACAGAGCTGCCTCCCTCAATCACCCAGGAGAAATGGTTTTTACAGCTCATACCATTTTAACTGAACCCCTTTTCCTGGGTTGTGATCCTAAGTACTCTTTTATACATGATAGGGGAAGGTCAAAAACATTTAAGTTCCTCTTCACTAACAAAAGGGTTCACATCTGGAGCATGAGAGTCAGAAATAGCTAACAAGACACTGGTCATCTCAGAGTGCTGGTGGAGTGGAAGACTGGAATCAGAGAGTGCAGTGCCTGGTGCCATTTCTAAATTATCTGGGCACACAAGCAAGCCAAAGGAGTTGGATCATAGGATAATATAAGTTTCCCAAAATGTAGGTGAGTCAATTCTTGGTGATTTAAAGGAATGTCATTGGCCTATGACCCAGGAAGAATTTTACAAATATATACAAATTATTTGCTACCATTATCTTAAAAACTAAGTTGAATAAGGTGTCCTTCTACATGACAGCTTAGTCTGAAAAGCAAATCTCTGGAATGATGATCTAATATACAACAGATTGTGTCAATACTCTTGAATGTAACGTGACCTTAGAAAAACTTTCATTCATTTGGTTGAGTGTGTGAAAAGAGATATCATAGCATTAGAAGAGAATTTAGGGTAATTTTTGAAGGACCTACACTATTAGATAATTCCATTTTAAAATACTAATTTGAGCAGAGTAGGAATACTCTCTTGAGGGCATTACTCCTGGACTGAATGAATCAGTGCTGCTTAGGTTAACATGTCAGGATCTACATGATGTGAGGGAGCACCAGTACAGAGTAAGAGTAACAACACCTGGCCTCTGAGTAAGCCCACTCGTATTCTGAAAAATGAGCTCTTCATATTTGTTCCTGCTTCCCAAATATATTGGGCTTTTCAAAGACAATTAAGTAAATATTAGGACACACTACTAATGAAATATCTCAAAGACTATACTTTTTAATATTTTAAAAGAAGAAGCACACAGGCAGATATTAAGTCATTGGGAAAATGAGGTGGAAGGAGTATTTATCCATTTATTTAGTTGTACATTTTGACTGCTCCCTGATCCCTACCTTGCCGTGAGTGAGGAATATGGGGTCCTGGGCTCCAAATGGACCACGCTGGAGCCGAGGACTCACCCAAGGCAGCCGAGGCAGCAAAGAGACACTTTTAAGTTTTCTATTCCATTTTCACTTTTTAAAATTTGCTAGGCAGCATCCAGTGGAGATAAGAATGGGATGGAGAGATAGATTATGCCAGCAATTATGTGAGAAAAAAATGATACAAGACATCCAAATAAAATTAATCATCCCAAAACAAAAGAAGAAAACAGGATTTATGATAAATAAACAACAAGTAGAAAGAACGTTTAATTATAAATAACAGACTGTGGAGTTTTGAGGAACATGATGTATAAATTAAAACGTGATGGGTGGTTAGCCACTGAAATACCAACTGTTGACATTTTGAGAGAAAAACTACAATACTAATACATTGATATATGTCCCTAGGTTTGGTTTGATTTGCTCAGGTATATGAGTTTGTTATATATTTGGAGATTAATTGTGTGAACATTGTCTCTGATTCCTCAGCTTGATTCTTAGTTTTAGTCATGGTTTCTTTTGCTGTGCACAGCTTTTCTGTTTAATGAAGTCCCAATTGTTTAGTATTGCTTTATCTCCTTTTCCTTTTGATTTCCCAAAGACATCTTTGAATTGATATTGTGGAGTGTTTTTCCCACATTTTTTCTGGTTCTCAGCTCTTATATGCAGATCTTTAATCCATTTTGAGAATGGCAATACTGAGTGCTCCAGCTTCTTTCTCCTTTTTGCAGTTGTCTTTCCAGATTTCCCAACACCGTTTGCTGAAAAGACTTTCCTTCTTCCATTGTATACTGTTTGCACCTTTGTCAGAGATGTAGCTGTCCACACATTATGGCTTTATTTATGGATGCACATTTTTATTCTGATCAGTGTGTCTGTTTTTTCCTGTTATACTGGTTGGATGATTTCTCTGTATACATGTGAATTTGGGAAATGTGATTCCTTTACTCTTCCTTAGTTTTTTTTTTTTTTTCAGGATAACCCTGGCTATTCTGGGCCTTCTGTGATTCTATAAAACCTCAGTATTGTTTTCTATATATCACAGAATTATGTCAGTGGGATTTTGATGGAAATAGCATTGAATCTATTAATTGTTTTGGGTAGAACGGTCTTTTTTGCTATATCACTTCTTCCGATCCATGAACATGGAATGATTTTCCATCAGTTTATATTTTGTTTTATTTCTTTTGCTAAATTCCTGCAGTTTTCATTGTAGAGGTCTTTCACTTTCTTTTAAATTTCTTCCCAGGTATTTTTCTTTTATGGTGCGATTGTGAATGGAATGCTTTTTTTTTCATGTGCTTCATTCTTTGAATATAGAAATGTTACTGATGTTTGTGTGTTGATGTTTCATTCAGCCACTTTGCAGTGTTTATCATTTCTCAGTTTTTCTAAGAATTTTCTAGGTGTAATATCATGTCACCTGTATATATTGATTTCTTTTTCTCTTACGTTCTGAGAGTCTTTAATAAACTTTTCTCACCACGTTGCTCTGGCCAGGATATAGAGGACTCCATTGAATAGTAGAGGTGGTAGTGACAACCTTGTCTTATTTTTAACACTAAGAAAAACTTTCTCACCATCGCTTATGATGTTGGCTGTACCTTTATCATATATTGGTTTTATTATGTTGAGGTATGTGCCTTCTAGCCTATCTTGCTGAGGATTTTTATCATAAATGGGGGTTGAATCTTTTCAAACTTTTTTCTGCATCTGATCAAGATGATCATATAGTGTTTGATTTTCATTTTGTTTTGTCTTATGCTACATTGATTAGCATATGTAGAACCATGGGTGCATCCCTGGAATAAATACCACCTGATTGCAGTGTATAATTTTAATGTGCTCTTTAACTTATATGCCAGGATTCTGTTGATAATTCTGTGTTTGTGTTCATCGTTTTATTTGTATAGATTTCTTTTCAGGTATTTTCTTTGTCTAATTTTGTTTTCAGGTAATATTGGACTTACAAGGAAGGGGGTGAAATAACTCAACTTCGTCTTGTAGAAGTTCAATAGTCTTCCAAGAACCATTAAGGTGGTTAAGTCACAAATATTTCCAAGCTGTTAATAGGTCTCAGATGCTTCCCACCATCCTAATATACTATTTTTACATTTCTCACGTTATTCAAGCAGAAAAAAGTCACAGAATTATCCACCAGTACTGATCACAGATAAACGGAATGTTTTCAAGGATATTTCAAGTTCTTCTACTCGTGGCAAACCTGGGAGAGTAGGAGTTAGGTCAGCCACCTCTGGATGAGCACAGCCCACATAAATCCCAAGGAGCCATGATCGCATACGTGGTCCGGGGATAGATGGGGAGGGTGACTAGCATGAATAACTAATTTAGAAATTAAAATAAAATATTTCTTCCTCCACTCTCCTTCTGCCTGTCTTCTTGCTCTCATTTCTGCTGCAAATTTTCTTAAAAGAGAGAGATAGAACCTACCTGAATACAATAACCTCAACTGGCACACAGACCAAAGATTATACAGAAAAGTCCCCAAGAATAAGAATCATGCATGAAATAAAACATGCTTCAAAATGCATAGTGAACAGAGTATTGATTCCAATTAACATTTATCTGTAACTTCTGGAATGGTCAAACATGAAATTATGATATTTTAGGAGATAATGTACTAAGGAGAACCATTTAGCTCTTTTCACCAAGAAATAGTGAAAAATTTATGCAAGAGAAATTTTAGTTAAAGTAAATGTTTTTATACGGAGACACAGATAAGCACTGACAATACAGGGTTGTATATTTAGTCAGACGACTAATTGAAAATATTACTTACCTTTTAATGAGTAACTAAACCAATTGTCTTCTCCAATCTTCTTCAGCAGATGGGAGCAAGCACCTCTGCGGAAGGGGACAGAAATGATACAACTGTGACCATGTTTATTCTCCAGGGACTGACAGATGAAAAGGATTTCCAGCTCATTCTCTTTCCAGTATTCTTGGGAATCTTCCTTGTGGCAATATTCTGGAATTTGAGTCTTTTGATTGTAATCAGGTTGGACTCCCATCTGCACACACCTATGTACTTTTTTCTGAGTTTCTTGTCATTGATAGATATCTGCTATTCTTCTTCCATCAGCCCAAAGATGCTTTCAGATTTCTTCAAAATTGAAAAAACAATTTCCTTTGTGGCCTGTGCTACTCAGTATTTTGTTATGTCATGGATGGGTCTATCTGAATGCTGCCTCTTGGCTGCCATGGCTTATGACAGATATGTCGCTATTGGTAACCCCCTCCAGTACTCAACCACCATGGCCCCTGGCCTCTGTCAGAAGATGGTTGCTGGGGCTCTCGGGAGTGGGATCCTTGGAAGTGTAGTTCAAACAGTCCCTTGCTTTAATCTTAACTATTGTGGGCCAAATGTCATCCAGCACTTCTTCTGTGATTTACCCCGGATAATTACCTTGTCTTGCACTAATCCATTTTTTGTCCAAATTATTACTTTTCTGGTTGCTATTTTTATTGGTTTTGGTTCCTTTCTAGTTATCCTTTTATCCTATGTGTTTATTGCAGCTTCAGTTCTGAAAATTTCCTCTCTCAAAGGTAGTGCCAAGGCCTTTAATACCTGTGTCTCCCACCTGGCTGTTGTGACACTCTTCTATGGCACAGCCCTCTCTGTGTACACACATGCTAGTTCCAGCCACCCCAAGAAGCAGGACAAGGTGCTGTCAGTGTTCTATGTTAATGTCATCCCCATGTTAAACCCTCTGATCTACAGCCTGAGGAACAAGGAGATCAAAGATGCCCTCAGGAGGGTTATGAGGAAGCCCACACACTTACCTCACTATGAATGATAATTTGGCAGAAATCATTGCCATCATAAATAAGACAGGGAACTATTTTCATAGAGCACAAGTATATCTAGATATAGAGAAGTGAAAACACTGTTTCTTCCATTTGATGCCATTTTGTTTAACTGCCAGGAGTAAGTAACTTGTCTGAAAGAGTGTCACCTGTGTTGAATTCAGTTTAAAAGTTCATTTCCATTTTTAGACCAAGTAGATAAAATACATTAATTTAGTACAGTTATTACTATGTAGTATGTGTGGTAGATTGGAAAAACATAAGAAGCTACAGACTACTCTTTTTTGAATAATTTCATTTTTCTTTCTATGCATTTATTAACCGTTTATGTACACTCACTATCATAATGTATAAAATTATTTGAAAAACAATTTTTTATACTTTAACTTCAATCTCAAATACTCAGAGGTAGAGATAGCATGTATTAGTAGAAGACATGAAGTGCAATGCATAGTCCGGTAGTTGTTTTACTAGCATTATCTAATTGGTTTACTCAATGAAGATCTCTTCTACGATGTACCTTCTAAAATAAGTCACATTTTATTCCTGATAATACTGAATGTGGGTATGTTACTTTTATCAAGGTCACACAACCAATAATTAGAAGAGATGAAAATCAATCTAATCGACCTATTCCAATATCATTGCCGTGGTCATAATAAGTGATGGCCCGGTCATAACTGAGATCTGTATATTCCTCATGTCTCAATCTTCTCATTTATGACTATAAAATAATGTCATGCATGCCCCCACAGGGTGGGTATGCTAAATTTTGGTCAGTGAATTGAGGAAATGCATGCATGTATATATAAGATGAAAGTTCTTATAAACAGGATTATGTTCACATACGTAATTAATGAACATTCCTTATTATACATGCTAGCTTCTCATCATGGGGATCTCTTTATCCTTTGGCTTCAGGTTATCAATGAAAACAATTAAAGGCATTAGATCAGGTGATCACTAGGTTCTCTCCAGCAGCAATGACACCAAATTTGTTAAAAGTTATCATTATGAGCTCATGATAAGACAATGGAGAAGCAGGGATTTGAATCATTAGGGACATGACAAAATGGGGGGGAGAAATTATCAGGGACAAAAATTTCATGACAACCATAATTAACAAGTACCTGTTGAGTTTTCTCCATCTAATTGTCTTTAATCCTTTAATTGCTACCCTTATTAACACAATAAAGATTCCCTAATATGGTGCATCACTCTTGTTATAACAGCCAAATTCAGAATTAAAAGCATCTGTATTGGAATGCAATAGGTTCCAAATGTGAAAATTTTTCAAGCATCAATACGCTATTTGAACTTCTGTCAAGAACTCCCTAAAGGATCCAAATCAGATCAGATGGTAAAACATATAGAGAACAGTGGATTCTGTTAACTCAGTAGTGTATGATTCTACAAATAAGACTATACGAAGCTAGATTTTTGTTTCTCAGTGCTTTCCATTCCTCAATCTTTCCTCTCCTTACTTCCATACCTCCCCCTTAGGACTCCTTCTCTGATTCTCTTTGCCCTTATTAAAATTCTCAATGTTCAGAGGAAATAATAATCTCTAACTTAAAATGTCAGTTATTTCTCTGTCCTGAGGGGTGCATGTTGTGCTCAATTTTGGTTTTTTTTTAAAGATGTATTCCTGAACTCCTCCAACTTCTAATATTTACCTGTAAAATAAGAATTAAAATATGAGGAAAAATTCTATAAAACTTAACACATTGGTAACACAATAATTAAACACTGAATAAAATACCTTGTGAATTTCAGATAATTAAATAATAGATAATTCTTGTCTATGATTCTAAACTTTATCGATTCCATGGACTCTTTCATTTAGTTTTCCTTTTGAAGATTCTGTGTTTACATGCTAATGATTAATTTTCAGTTTCAATGCATAGCTTTGATACATAGTTTCTAAGTAGTAATAGACAACTTGGTCATTAAATAATTGTAAGTCAGGTACGAATTAACAAATCCATTGGAAACTATGTGAGGCTATCAGTGGATTTGTAACAGAAAACTTGCAGGACATAATGTGGAATAGTATATTCAAAGTGTTGCCCGAAAACAAAGCCTACCAAGAGTAAGATATCCAACAAAGTTGTCCTTCAAGTTGGAAGAGAAATAAAGACTATCTTGGAGAATATCATTTTGCATTAGGATAATTGGATGATTTATTAACATCATAGACTTGGAAGCCCATGTCTCTTCCCAGAGTTGAGAATTTCTCCACTATTACGTATACAAATATAATTTCTGTGTCTTTCTCTATCTCATCTCTTCTTGGATTTCTGATGTTTATAATATTTGGGCATTTATTAGTGTCCCATGGATCACATTATCTTTCAGTGCTGTGTCTTCATTGTTGTTTTAGTTCATTTTACTATGTGGTTTCAAATTGTAGCTCACTGATTTTATGTTTAACTTTGAGTACTGTACTTTAAGAATTATTTATATTAGGAGCTTATCTATTACCTTCTGGCCGTTTATGACTCATTGATTTAGGTCCCATATTTCTGTTTAGTTCTTTTTTATGCTTTCTGTCATGACAGAAGCAATCACTGAAAATAAAGGATTTTTTAAACCAATAAACAGAATAGACACATGTTTATCTATGTTTACGAACTGTAGGAAGCAAACTGCTTTCTGGCGGCTTCCGCAATTTTTCCCAAGACAGATGTTCTCACAGTCAGCAGATCTACAAATAGATAACAGCAAAAAGCAGCTGATCTTCCACCTTGAAATGTTGCTATCCCAATAACAGCAGTAAATTTGAATGCCTGCATTCTTACCTTGTTTTATTTGCATTGCCTCGTAGTATCCCAGCTCTATAAAGTAAATCACTGAACCATGCTGGTGGCACTGTCTCAGAGACGGAGAGAAGTGACCCACCTGGCCCCTGCTTTTCTAGATGTAAGTTGTCTGTCTTTCTTTAGGTCCCTGGAGTACCATCTCATGGACCCTTTCAACCTACCTCGCGACCAATGGCAGGTGGTTCTCAAAGTGGAGCCTCAGAATCGGGGGACTAAATAAATAAATAAACAAAACAGAGAAGTAAGTAGTAAAAAAGAGAAGAAGAATTCAACAGAGCCAGCTCTTGAAGGTGCAGGGTGGACAAAGTCCAAGTTCAGATAGGAGCGTAACAAATTTCATATTGAAATTTAGCCTGGTGTAAAAAATGGGGAATACAGGTTCCTTAGAGAGAACCCTTTATTTGAAGATGCTGAACTCTACATTATCAGCTGGGGCAGCAAGTTTTGATGTGCACTCCATTGTTACTTTGTTTTATTTGTATTGCCTCCTTGTATCCCAGCTCTATAAAGCAAATCACGGAGCAGGGCTTTTGGTCACTGTCTCAGAGAAGGAGAGTAGTGTCCCACCTGGCCCCCATTTTTCTGGATGTAAGTTGTCTGTCTTTCTTTAGTCTCCTGTTAGGCCCTTCTCAGGGACCCTTTCGACTGATCTCACGGGACATGGCAAGAAAATAAAAAAATTCTATAAAATAAATTTGTAAATGTGAGGGACATTATAACCTATACAAAAGAAATACAAAACCTCCTAAGAGGTTTTCAGACTATTATGAGCAATAATATACCAACAATTTGGACAAGCCAGAAGATATGGACAATTTTATATATCTATATTTATGTAGCTAGCTAGACAGATAGATAGATACAGCCTACCAAGACACAGTCATGTGGAAATACAGTATCTGAAGAAGGTAATCATTAGTACAGATACTAAATTACTAATCCAAAATACCAACAAAGTCTAGAACCATTTAGCTTCAAGATTGTTGAACCAAATACCTTAAAAATACTAACACTTTCAAATTCACCCATTCTATATATTAATCAACATTTCATAAAACTGAAGAGTGGAAAGTGAAACAATGGAAATATAAATCACAAAAATACACAAGAACATGACATTAGTAACCCCTCAGAAATCAAAAAAGTGATTATAATATAAATGGATTGAATTCATCAATCAAATGTGACAGAATGCTGAATGAATTAAAAATAATACCCAAATATGCTGTCTAAGGGTCATTTCAATTTTAAGGACACACGTATAATTCACAAAAAAGGATATTATGAGAATATTTCACATACATGAAAATTAAAACCTTTAAAGCTATCATTGTACTAGACAAGATAGACATTAACTCAAACGTGGTAATAAGACACAGAGAAAGTCACATGATCATACTAGGGTGAAATATTCAAAGTTTATGACAATGCAAATATGAAACACAGCATGGAAACACCTAGATGTCAAAAAATACTGACAACCATGGAGGAAAGAATAGACAATTAAAAATAAGATTAGTGGACTTTATTTTCTCACTACTCTGAGTAAGTGACTAAAACAGAAAATCAGCAATAAAATATTGGATTGAGCCCTGTATTCAATGAAATGAACCTATCAACATAAATAGAGATTCCAACCATGGTCACCAAGCAAACGTTCTTACTAGTGCAAACAAAATATCATCTAGGATAAATCATGCTATTGGACACAAAACAAATCTTAGAAAAAATTAATAAAATTGAGATAACAATGTATCTATTTACCACAGTGATAGAAAACTGGAAATCAACAAAAGGAATGAAATTAAAAATGTAAATATGTGTAAATTAACAAAATACCCATAGGGGATCCAAAAGAAACTTGAAAAACATGGAAATAAAAACACAAAAGCCCAAACCTATGGAATGCCACAAAACAGCTCTTACAGGGAAGTTTATAGCATTCAATGCATAGACTTGCAAAAGAAATATATCATGTAAACGACCAAACTTTATAACTCAAAGAACTACAAAAGGACATGAGGAAAATGAAGAGTCCAAAGTTATCCTAAAGCAGGAAGTTACATATAGCAGAAAACAAACAGAGTCCAAAGTTTTTGTAGAGAAGGAAGTAACATAGATAATAGCAAAATAAGAAATAGAGATGAGAAAAAGAATAAAAACGGCCAACAAAGTGAAAACTGTTTTTTACCAGGCTAGCTTACCCTGATTTTGATACAAAAATCAGGACAATACAAAATAGAAACTATAGAACAAAGAATTATGAATATAGATCCAAAGTAATCAACAAAAATGTTACCAAATCAACTTTAACCACACAACAGAAATATAAACCGCATGATCAACTGAACTTTATCCCTGATCAAGGAGGGACCAACATACACAAACTGATTAATGTGAACCTCTCTTTAATAAATGGAGAATAAAAATCATATGAACACCTGCAGACATATTTGAAAACATGTGAAATCACATGCCTTCGTGATAAACCTCTACTGAACCAGTAGAATAGAAAGGAACATACCTCAACATAATTAATGGCATATAATTCAAAGTCAAAAATGACATCTTAATGGAAAAAGTAGCATGATTATCCACTAAGAAGAATGGAAGAAAATATTCAAATATTGTAAATATATTTTATGATCATGAAATGGCAGAATATTTAAAATATTAAAGTGACTATCTTACCCAAAGCAAAATAGACTTAATATAGTTCCTATCAAAGATCCAATGACATTTTTAAGCAAGTGGAAACAAATATTCCAGCATGTATATGGAGCCACAAAAGTCCTTGACTAGGAAATAAATCCTCTGATAAAAAGAAAAAATGGGATTATTGCATTCCCTAACTTCCAACTATAAAAAGTGTATTCTCTAAGTAAACCTAATTGAAGATAAAGAAGCCTAGAGCATATGATGGAGAAAATCCCTTCAACAAAGCTGTTGCAAGAATTGAACAACTACAAGCAAAAACATCAAACTAGATCACTCTTTAAAATGATCCACTAAAATTAATTTGAAAGTATCTAAGGACTAGGACATAAGACCCATTATTATAAAATGCATCGTAGAAAACACAGTGATATACCACGACAGAACTACCCTAAGCTCCAGCGATTCAACTTTCCCACATATATTTGAAGAGCAAATGGTACTGGGAAAATAAGATAGTCATGATTAAAAAAATAAAACTGGAATATTTGTAAGCACCATATACAAAATTAAGTCACAATTAGTCAATGATCTGGGTTTAAGAAATGAAACTATAAAACACATAGAAGAAGTGTAGGAAAAAACTACATGACAATAACCTAGAGATTCCTTTGAGAATTGACATCTACTTCCATGGAAAATAAAGTTGACAAGTAGGACTTCATGAAAGAGAAAATTTCTATCAACAAAAGAAACCACCACTACAACAAAAGGCCAACCACTTAATGGGAGAAAATATTTGCACAACATACATGAGACAAGAGATTACACTCCAAAAATATATCAAGAGCTCACACACCCCAAGAACAAAAAGTAAACAACTCACTCACGCATGGTCACATGAGTTAAAGAGACACTTTCTACAGAAGAAACACAGATGGCCTACAAATACATGAAACGATCAACATCATTCACCAACAGAGAACTGCAAATAAAAACAAAAGGAGTATCACCTCACACCAGTAAGAATGGACTAGATCAAAAAAGACTATAAACAGCAATCATTGGAGACAGTCTAAGAAAAAGGAGACCTCCTATAATTTGTGGGAATTTAAATTAGTGTAACATCTTTAGAAAACAGTAGAGATTCCCAGAAAAATAAAAATCAAACTTCCATTGAATCTGTGAATCCATTTCTAGGTGTATACCCACAGAACAAAACCAGTAATAGAATATATGCATCTCTTTGTTCATGGCTGCACAATTCACAGTAAGGAACTCATGGAGAGAATTTAAATCCCCTAAATGTCAATGAAAGTCAAGAGATGACTGCTAAGCTATGGTAGATGCACTCACTGGAATTCTGCACATCGACTGAAAAATGAAATTGTGCCCGTCGTAACAAACACTGTAGAGCTAGGAGTAATCGTACTAAATGAGATACTCCAGAAAGAAAAAGAGATATATTAGAGAGTTTCACTAATATGTGGACCAATATAAAAAAACTAACAAAGTTTTAACAAAATTCTTCGTTGAAATTCTGGTCACAGTGTGCAGACAGAGAGGTGAAGGAAGGACAGAGGGAACCAGGTGGTGGGAAAGGGCACTAGAATTCTGGTGGTGGGCGTGGTGTGAAATACACAAGTACTGAAGTGTGCTGTCGAGAACCTAAAATTAATAAATGCATGTGAAAAAATTATACTTGAAAGAGAAAGTAGAAAGTTGAGACTCTGTAAACTCCATAGTCTGACTCAGAATGCTGGAGATAACTAATTTCCCATGATTTTACATGACCAGAGTTACGTAATAGTTATGCTGATTGTTAATGTAATTTTTTAACTGAATAACACAGATGGGAATTATTTATAAGAGCAGCCCCATGATCCTTCCAGAGTAGAAGAGCATTTCTAAATATCAAAAAGTACCCAGAGATTACTCTGTGAAGGGAGAGCTTGCAGCCAAAACAAGGGACCAATTAACAGAGCTGCCTTCCTCAATCACCCAGGAGACATGGTTTTTACAGCTCTTACCATTTTAATTGATCCTCTTTTTCTGGGTTGTGCTCCTATGTCCTCTTTTATACATGATAGGGGAAGGTCAAAAAACATTAAAGATCCTCTTCTCTCACAAGTGGGTTCACTACTGGAACCTGAGAGAGTCAGAAATAGCTAACAAGACACTGGTCATCTCAGAGTGCTGATGGAGTGGGAGACTGGAATCGGAGAGTGAAGTGCCTGGTGCCATTTCTAAATTATCTGGGCACACTACAAAGCCAAAGGAGTTGGCGCATAGGAGAACATAAGTTTCCCAAAATGTAGGTGAGTCAATTCTCGGTGATTTTAAGGAATGTCATTGGCCCTTGACCCAGGAAGAATTTTATAAATATATACAAAGTGTTGCTATCATTGTCTTAAATCCTAAGATGGATAAGAGGTCCCCTTACATGACAGCCTAGTTAGTCTAAAAAGCAAATCTCTGGAATGATGATCTAATATGCAACAGACTGTGTCAATACTCTTGAACGTAAAGTGACCTTAGAACAACTTTCACTCATTTGATTGAAAGTGTTTGAAATGAGATAACACAGAATTAAAAGAGGATTTAGGAGAATTTTTGAAGGATCTATGCTACTAGATAATTCCATTTTAAAAGGCTAGTTTGGGCAGCGTCAGAATGCTCTCTGGGGGGGAGAGACTCCATGGAGGCCACACCTCCTGGCCTGGTGGAATTCCGTGCAGCTTAGGTTAACGCGTCACAGTCAGGATGATGTGAGGGAGCA
>RJWH01010171.1:0-18273 GCA_004363575.1 Solenodon paradoxus
GGAGCGGGGGCGGAGTAATGATTCCGAAGAGCGGACAGGTTGGGGAAATTAAAAGGTGACTATCTTCGTAGGTTTTACTTTCCTAAGGAAAAATATCAAACTGGCGGTCCCCTTCACATGTATGGGTGCCACATGCCTGGAGCAATGTGCTTCACTGTCCCTGAGATGAGCCCACCTACCTGCGGTTAATGAGTAGGGTCAAGGTATAGGAGGATCTAGCCTTGGGCTTTTTAGCATGGAGTGGAGGGCCATCCATAGCAGTACTGAGCCAAGGGCTGGTCTTCTAGCTTGCTTGCGAGTTGGCGTCTCTTCACTCCAGACTACCTCTCTCCTCCTCCTTTACCCTTTAGTCTCTTATCTCAGATCCCTCCAAGAAGAGGGGAGCCTTAGCAAAAGCAAACCCTTTCCCAAACACTTCCTAACCTAACCCCCTCTCATGCCACCCCCAGAAAACAAGTGGGTTTTATTTGGACCAATCTCTCCGAAGGCTAGCTTCCACTTTAGAAATTGGGAAAAGGGAGAAGGGAGAAGTGATGGCTGACTTTATAAATATAGGGGGAGTTGAGTGGGGAGGGCTATTTCAGAAATGGTAGGGATGGGAGAGGCAGCCAAGAAGGGAAGGAGAAAACTTTAGAAGTGGAGGAAGGAGCAAAACAGCAAGAGCAACTTTAGAAATGAAAGAGGAAGGAGCAAAACAGTGAGGGCCAGGTTTCCACATAGCAAAGAAAGTTGAACTTGGCAGTGAGAAGAGCAATGCAAAGAGGTCTGTTTCACCTTACTGATGAAGATGGGAAGGTGGAACCTAGAAATGGGGGGAAAGAGAGTGAGCCACAAAAATGAGCTGCACAGAGATAGGGAGGGCAAACTGTAGAAATAAGGAGGAGAGAAGTGAGGGCAGAGAGGCTGAGCAGGAAAGACAGACATTAGAAATGGGAGGAGCAGAGCAGTTGGCAGGAGTTAGAAACAAAAGGGTAGAGTGGGGCGGGGCAGCAGGAAACACATTTGAAATGAGAGGGGAGAGCTGAACAAGGAGGGTGGACCTGAGTACTGGGAATACACACACTGGAAGTGAGAGTGAAGAGGAGCAAGGACCAAAGACAGAAATAGAAGTAGTGTAAGCATGGAAGACCTAAGAAATGAAGGCAGAGCAGTGAGGGTGGAACTTAGAAATGAAAGGGCACAGAACAAGGAGGGTCGAAATTATAAATGGGGAAGGAGAGGAAGAACAATGTACTTTAAAAAGGAGGAAGGCAAAGGGGATTAGATCTTAAATATGAGACAGGCAATAGCAGTAAAGGCACATTAGAGATTAGGAACAAGCAGGGTAAGTGGATGTTAGAAATGAAAGTGGAAGAGCCAATGGTGAGGACAGGCCTCAGAAATGGGCAGAACACTGCAGCTGTGGAAGACCTTTTAAGTGATAAGGAGCAGGCAGAGTGAACCTTAGAAATGAGGGTGGGAGAGTAGAGCAGGGAGGATGGACTTTGGAAATGAAAGGGGATAATTTGTTTTTTTTATAGAGTTGTAAGAGTTCTTTATATATTGTGGATACTGGGCAGATATACTATTTACAAATATTTTCTCCTGTGGGCTGTCTTTTCACTTTCTTGACAGTGTCCTCTGAAACACAGAAGTTTTTAATTTTGATAAAGTACAATTTATTTTCTCTTTTGTTGTTCAACTCTGGTGTATCTAAGAAATTAAGAAAATCTGTTTTCTTCAAAGAATTTTCTGGCTTTAGCTCTTACATTTACATCCTTGGTACATTTTGAGTTAATTTGTTGTTTATGGTGTAAGGTCAGATCCAACTGCATTTTGCTTATGCATCTCCAGTTGATTTTACATCATTTGTTTAAAGGACTAGTATTTCTCCTATTGAATCGTCTTAGTGGAATTGCTTTCCTTTCATCATTTTAGGGTAGTTCATTGCCAGTGTATAGAAATAGATTTTATTTTTGTGTATGGATTTTGTGTTCTGCAGGCACTGTCATTTATATACATGATTATTTAGCCTTGCTAAAATTGTTAGTTTTAATTTGTGTGTGTGCGTGTGTGTGTGTGTGTGTAGAGCCTTAGGTATTTTACATACACTATCATGACATTTGAGAATAGAGATAGTTTTACTTCTTTACTTTCAATCACATTACCTTTTGTTTCTTTTTCTTGACTAATCATTCTGGCTAGAATTTCCAGCGATATGTTAAATAGATGTGGTGAGAATAGACATCCTTGACTTGTTTCTGATTAGAGGGGACAGTCATTCAGTCTTTCAACATTGCTTATTGTTTTAGTTAGGGATTTTTTTTTGTAGGTGCTTTTTATGAAGTTGAGGTAGTTACTTACTTTTGAGTCAGAATGGATATTAACTGTACCTAAGACTTTTCTTTCTTTAAGATATTTTTAACAATCTATTTCATGATTGGCATCAACAGGCCTTGTAAGACAAAGTCCCTTTGGATTCCAGGCTGCTGCTCACCCCCCATCCTCGGCTCCAATAATACTTCTGAAATATTTTATGGCATTCAAGTGACTTTCAAAAGAGAGTATTTGGTCACTGAGCCAGACTGGGACTATGGGTGAGACAAGTGAAGAACTTGTCAAAAGTGCAAAATTTATGGTGGCACCAATAATTTTACCATCAAGATAAATATTTTAAAGAATTTTAAAAGATCAAATGAACAAACTACTGGTAGGTGACCTGTTTTTGTAAACAAAGATTTTTTGGAAGTAAAGGAATTAAAGTGAGACAAGGTCGCGCAAGGACAGGGTCTGAGCTGGTCTTTTGCTGTTGATGTTTTGCTCATCAGTGATCATTTCTGTACTATTTTTTATTGTTGAAAATATTGTCTTAAATACCATTTTAGTTTGAATATTGACGTTTTTTGAGTCTCCTTAAATTTTGAGCCCGAGGTGAGTGCTTCGCTTACCTTACTGGAGGACTTGTCTGTCAGTGAACAAAGGGAAGTCTCAGAACTGAGAAGAATTTATAGCACTGAGGTAAAACCTGATGAGTCCCACACTTTTATTTTCTGTTCATTTCAGGGGATGGTGTTTTAATAGCTGCTTATGGAGGAAAACAATATAAACTGATAACAAACCAAAGCAATGGGTTTCTCTGATTTAGAAAAATAGGAAACAGAGTTCCAGAATAGCCTAGTCCCCAAAACTTATTCTGTGACCTTCTGCAAGTTGCTTTAACACTTAGAGTCTAAGTTTTCTCAGTTGAATGGTATCTGCATCATAGAGTCATTGAGGTTTAAATGAAATATACATTAAATGAGATATATAGATATAACTTACCCAAAATATTGTGTCTGACAGGTGGAAAAAGTTGAGCAAATGCTTCCTGTATGTCTTTCAGAAAATGGACACGTTTGGGTAGCTAACAATTTGGCAGGCTGGAGGAGTTAACTCCTCTCTCTGTATTTCGAAGTGAAAGATTCTAGATTTAAAATACTACTGAGAAGGAAAAAACCCCAACTGAAAGACGGAGTTTAAACATTGTCAAGCTCTGGGAAGCTGAGGGAGGTGATTATTGGGTGTAATTTAGACAATAACGGTTTCAGGATTAGCAGACACTGTCACTATTTAAATACAAGATTAAGTAGCTAGGAGAATAGTGAACAGGCTGGTTTGGGAAAGACTAGTTCAAATCATAGTTGAAAGACTGAGGAAAAATGTTGAATTGAATGTGTTAACTTAGTTGTGATTGCATTATGAGCATAAAAATCTTATTAACATAAGGTTGTCCAAAAATCTTAGGTAGTCACTGTTTCATGCTTTTAAGCATTGATTCTCCACATCCATGTTTATACCACAGATAAAGAAGAATTCAGGTTTTGATCTAGTCAGGGGGAAGAGGCAAAGGTTTTGATGAGTTGCTAAAGGACCTTCCAGTTTGAAACTAAGAAAATACATCAGAAAGAGCAAATATGCAGTGTAACTATAATTTGATGAATAATCCATTTTAACTGTATTTTGCAAATATATTTCTCGATGGCTTTATTAAAGTGAAAATACTACTTTTAACAATACATATATTTATCTTTGGATAGCAACACATAAGCATCAGAAAACCAAATTTATGTTATGTGTATTGCTTATAAGTTTGTATTACTTATACATTAAATAAATATTTCCTTTATATTGTTTATATTGAACACAAGGATACTACTTCCGTTGTAATAAGATGCACTAAAATGGGAAACTTAATTAAGGCCCTACAAATTAATTTTTATTCTTGTTCCTAGTAACACTCACAAATGGTACTATAACCTTTTTTTTTTTTTTTAAGAAATAAAAGGCAAGTATAATGCCAGAATCAAAACTGGCAACAGTAACAACTTAATGATCACTGCATTCCCCTGTTCACTACTTCTGTCTAAAGAAAACTCGGACGAAGGTATTATGCTTAGAGAGGTGCCCTCTCTTCTGGTTTGATGTAAAGAATCATAGATCCATGCATAATTATAAAGTACCCACTCTGTATTCAGCACTTTGGGAAACACTAAGTAAACTGATAAATAAACAGTGATGTCTACTCTGGTAGCTCATCATCTACCTAGAAAGGCAGTAACTAAACATGTGCAATATGTGTTGGAAGTGTTCTGAAAGTATGAAGAGAACCCCAGTCACATTGTCTGAGGTTTCTAGTTTTTTAGGTACTTAAAAAATGACAAAACACTGCTTACAAAAGTTGGGATATATTTCAAATGTTTGTAAATAATGAAACTAGTGCTTTCAACACATCGCAAATATAGGACAACAATTAGAATTTCAAAAGAAAATGGTGTAATTTATATAAAAATTTAATTGTTTATATGCATTTCAAATAGCATGATCAATTTTATTTTATTATGTAACACTGCAGGCAGGCATGAAGGTTAGAAGGCAGGCAGGCAGGCAGAGAGAAGAGAAGCACTTTATTTTATTTAGCTGTTCATCTTGGTTTCATAGCAGAACAAAACAAAGAAACACCAGATGTATTGGTCTTTCAAACATAATAATTTACAAACTTATATTAAAACTTAATCTCTTTTTAAATCTTCAATTGTTTATACTCTTCAAATACATTGCAGAGTATTTTATTTAATTCTGTTGAATTTAATTTAGTTTTATTTTATTTTGTTTAAATTATGTAATTTAATTTTCTTTAATTTAACTTGAATTGAATTTTGTTCAATTTAATTTTATTTTGAAAATTTTTATTTTATATTAATTTTAATTAGTCTAATTTTTGTTGATCTAATTTTCTTCAATTTAATTTTTGTTAAATTTCTGTTCATTTAATTTTCTTTAATCTAATATTTGTTAATTTTATTTTATCTAATTTTCATTGATTTAATTGTCTAATTTTCTTTTAATTTTTGTTAATTTAATCTACATTAATTTTCGTTAATGCAATTTTATTCAATTTTCTTTTAGTTTGGTTTTTCTTTAATTTAATTTAATTTTTGCTAATTTAATTTTCCTTATCTAATTTTAATTGGTATAATTTTTTTGATTTAATCAACTTAATTTTGTTTAATTTAATTTATTATTTTACTTGGCCTAGTTTAATTTAACTTTATTTGATATGATTTTTGCTAATTCAATTTGCATCGATCTATTTTTGTTAATCTAATTTTCTTTAATTTGTTGTTCATTCAATTTATTTTATTTTAGTTTAGTTTAATTTATTTTATTTAGTTTTACTTTAATTTGTTTAATTTAATATTGCTCAATTTAATTTTCTTTAATTTTACTTTTACTTTATTTAGTTCAATCTATTTTTTTTATTATGTTTTATATAACTGCTACTCCGCAAGGGAGCGCCATTGTGTTCTATTTCAAACTATATGAGGAACGTTGTCTTCAATCCTGACAGTATATTTTTGCGACTAGGTTTATTTTGCTCTTAGGTCAAGAATTCAAATTTGAGACTCTTTGGTGAGGTCTGCAACTAATGGTTCTCTTGAGAGATTGACTGAATGTTCTCCAGATGGAATATTAGTACAGAGAGTAGCATCAACAATATGCCCTGTCTCTATAATGATATATTCTGAGACCTAAAGGAAAGAACCTGAGAATCTGGGGATGGGGGATAGGGGGAGTCAATTGTTATGTTAAGGATACCTTTGAAACCCATAGACTATATTGAAAGCTTCCTTTCACATTTTACCCAGGTTCTATAGCATTTCTTTTCTTTTTACTGTGAAAAGACTGAGCAGTAACTGGGATACATCTCTAAATTATAGCTGACAATATTTTTCATTATCTAGCTGTATATATTCCTGTGCAATTCCATTACAGTGCAACAAATCAGATAGTGGTTTCTGGAATTGCAAAGTCCGAGGGGTTAAAATTTGTATGATTTCACTTAAAAAAAAAAAAAAAAAAAAAAAAATCCATGCAGTGGCGCCCCCCGGTGGAGTAGTGGTTTGTCGAAGGCCTTCATCAGTGCAGGCCACAAGGACCCGGACCCTGGTTTGTGTCCTGGGGCCAGGAAGAACGACCAATAAAATAAAATACATTAAATAAAGTGCTTATTTCCTTTATTTTCTTTAGTTATTTTTGTAGTAAAGGTGCAGGCAGGAATGAAGGCAAGTAGGAAGAGAGAAGGGAGGAACATCTTTATTTTTATTCGATTTTTAAATTTATTTCACACTGATTGTGTCTCCCAGCCCCCCGGGGTATGTGACTTATTCCTTTGGAGGTGATTGACCTAACCGCTGCTCCACCAGGGTGCAACACCTTTCCTTAAAAACAAAACAAAAGACCCTGCAATGTGGTGAGTGCTGTTGAAGTAGAGGTTAGTTAGGACTGCTGCCTCCCTCTGGCACAGTCCATAGACATCCCAAGGTCTTGGTTGGGGGTCCCAGAGTGGGGAGAACAAGCAAAATGAGCAACTAATTAAAAATAAAATAAAAAATTGCTTCCTCCTCCTCTCGCTGCCTGCCTCTGTTCACTTTCATTCCTGCTTGCACCTTTCCTTAAAAAAAAAAATAAAATAAATCCCTGCAATGCATTTCAAAGGTATAAGTAAGTAATTGAAACTTTAAAAAATAATTTAGTTTTAAAATAAGTTTGTAAAAGATCATTATGTTAGAAAAACCAACACCTCTAATGTATCTTTTTTTTTCTGTTCCGAAACTATTTGGGGATACTTCATACACACTCAGAGGAAAAAGAAACCTAAAAGAGAAAAAATTAAGTGCTTCTTGCAAGTCACATGCATAAATATTAAAAAACCTTTTCGCATCCGTGACTATTAAATGATAATTCAGTTCAATTAGAGCATTAAACATTCATTATCTATCTAAGAGGATTTCTATGAAACAAATATTCACACTCTTGTGTTTTTCATTGTCGCTCTTAAGAAGTCATTTTGCCATTCAAGAAGTCAAATTGCCATTCCTTTGTAGATAACTTCTTTTTCCTCTGGTTGATTTAAAAATCTTCTCTGTGACTTTAGTTTTCTATCATCATGCAAAGCTTTAATTACTTTTTATTTAATTCTGTTCAATTTTTCTGTAACTTATTGTTTACAGTACTTCCTATATCTGAGTAATTATCTTCAAAAGTTCTGGGAAATACCTAACTATGTTCAAATATTGCCTCTGTCTAATCCCTGAAACTTCTCCTGGAACTCCTATTAGATATAGATATAGATATAGATATAGATATAGATATAGATATAGATATAGATATATATTCCATATATTAATTATGACTTAAACTTGATCATTCTAAATGACATATAATGCTGGAATGATGGTATATTTTTATGTTGGGGGCATTCTTAATCTTTTCCCAATATCCTTTTTTTCCAATTATATTTCATTTTGAGCACTTGTGAATTTAAAATGAAGTATTTATGAAATTCCAAATACTAGGCTTAGTTCCGGAAAATCTAGCATAGAATGGATGTTCAGTTAGTATTGAAAAAATTGATTTCTGGACCCTGCATTAGTACTATGCCAAAAAGGCTTATCCTGGTGTGATGCCGTATCAGTGCTCCTTCTATGCTATAAGGGCCCTGAGTGAGCCTCCAGAGTTCCAAAATACCTCCATTTGTGCGAACTCTGGAAAACCCCTGCAATTTCAGTGCCGTGTCTTAGAGACCAACAACAGCCTATGCCATCTTGTCCCCTGTCTCTGAAGGCTATTTAAATGCAAATATCATTCACTTTTTCTGTCTATGCTCCTTCTATAGTCTAGTCTGCTTTATGCTTTTTTCTAATACAAGTTGCTTTGGAAATGTGAACTAAAATAAAAAATAGAGCAGACATAAACTAGAAATAAAACAATACAAAAGATCAATGAAACGAAAAGCTGGTTCTTTGAAAATGATCAACAAAATTGACAAACTTTGATTAGGTTCTCTAAGGAAAAAGAATAGATGTAGTTATACTTACATTATGGAATACTATTCAACTATTAAAAAGATGAAATCATGATATTTTACAACTACCTAGATGGATTTAGAGAGAATTATACTTAGTGAGATGAGTCAGAATAGGTAGACAAAACATCGGATGATTTCTTTCACTCATATGTGATATGTAGCGAAACCAAATAAACAAAAGAACCAAATTAAATGAAAACAAATGTTTATAGTATCAAATTAGAGGTTACCAAAAGGGAAGGAAGGGGTAGGGAATGAATAACTTGGGTAAAAGGAGTCAGTTATATATATGGTGGAAGATACAATTGTGCTATTGGTGGTAAGCAATGAATTATATACAGATGTTGACTGATGTTGATGCACACTTTAAATCTATATAATATTATGATGAATGGTCCCCTTTCCCTTCAATACAATTTTTAAAAAGAGAGGAAATTCTAAGAACTCGAATCAGAAGTGAAAGACTTAACGACACCACAGAAAAACAAAGCATCATAAGAAACTACTATGAACATCTATAGGCCAATAAATTGTACAATCTAGAAGAAATGGAGACATTTTTAGTCATACAGTCTACAAAGACTGAGTCAGGAAGAAACAGAAAACCTAGACAGACCTATCACAAGCAAGGAAACTAAAACTAATTAAAATCTGGACTTATTTTCTAAAGATGGTCAAATGAAATAATTATTAGTGAACAGAAAAGATGGTGTTATCTTTTCAAGTAGCTGTGCAGTGATAATGTCAATTATCTCTATTATTTTTAAAACATTAATCAATTTCCTGGTTTCGTGTGATACCTAGAATATTGCCAAGCACATAGAATGCTTTCAGTAAGTGCTATTATTTACGTAGATTGACTGGCACTGCTAGGAATTGTATGGAATTCTCTCTCCATAGCTCTCACCACTTGTGCCTTAGTTCCTTTTCCTTGGTGTTTTTTGAAGGCTTTCATTATCCACCTTATCAGTCTGTAACTCCAGCAGCCCCGCCACCATAGCTCTCCAGCACTACTCTTTCATTCTAGCCATGATAATCCTCTCCCTGAACATACTTTATTAATTCCTGGCTCCAAGCCTTTTCTGATGTTGTTTCTCCTTCTTGGAGTGCCCAGCTCTTTCTCCTCATTCAAATCCTGTCCATCCTACTTAACATCTACCACAACGATTTTGCAACTGTTCCAGTACATAGTAATAATCTGTCTTTGCTCTGCAATCCTGGAACATTTAGTCTCTGTATTACTCAGTTGCTACTTAATCATATACAGGAAATTCCAAACCGGCAAATGTGCTGTTATGTTCAAATTCCTCATTTGAATGTCAGCTGTTGGAAGCATAAAGAATCTTGCCTCCCCTGGGAATAATATTATAAAGGGTGAATAGGTTTCTAGGGCAATGTACAAAAGTCACCTTGGTGAATTGGTATGTGGATTACGATGATCATTTATAATAATGTTTTATGTTATTATGTATTTCAGGGTGAAACTTAGAACTCTATGAAGGCATCTCTCCTGCCATAGTTCTAAGAATATCTCTCTATGGGCTCTTCCTTCTTAACAATTTGGTCTTAATTTCTTGGTGACCTGGGGAGGTCTTTGATAACGGCTAGTTCAGTGTGAATGCTGTGACTTATGGGGGAGCACTGAGCTTGCAAGGAGATGGGTAGAAGAGGGTGGGGCTGTGGAGGCCCTCCTGTCAATATTCCCCATGGCTTTGAGGTAAATAGGGAGAGGACTTGTTTTCCTTATACTTTTTTCCTGACACCAACTAGTATAAACTTTTTATCTGTTCATGCTTGAAAAATTGCAATCCCTCTGCCTTCCTCCAAATAACTAGTTTTTCTTTTTGTAGTCTCATTCTATTTTGCATTTGACTGCTGATCACAAATTGACATTTCCCCTAACCGATAATTTCATAATCTCACTCCTGTGCTCTTCGAAGTTTCTTTATAGCCCATTAGCAATGGCTAATATATATCGGAATTACTTGGAAGTCTTAAAAAATAAATTTATTAATTTTTGTTTTTATTGCTATATTCATTTTAGGATAGTAAAATCACAGGTCAGTCTGTGTATTTCACACCATATCAACCTACCACCAGAATTCTAGTGCCCTTTACCACCATCTTGTTTCCTCCTTCCTTCCCACCTCCCTCCTACCTGCCTGGTAGCCACAATCTTGAATTCTTTTAATTTTGTTGAGATTTGTTTGTTCTATTCTCCATATGACTGAAACCATCAGAGGACTTTTTTAAAAAATTACAAACGTCTGAGTCCTACTCCAGTCCTCCTGAATGATAATTTTGGGTAGGGCCTCTGTATTTTGAAATATATCTCCCTAGGTCTATTCTGAGACATAGCCAAGGTAGAAAACTACGAACCAAAGGACGATATTTTAAAATCTTAGCATGACTTGCAAAACTTTCCATATTCTACAGATTTATGATCTAAACCCCATTCTGTTATTAGCTAACCTTGGGTCGATCATTTCCCCGCAGTGGGTCTCAGTTTTCTCACTTGTAACATGAGGGATCAATGCTTTCCTGCTTTAAATTTCAAATCCAGATTCAGGTGATTCTAGGCCTCTTTGTGTTTTTATATTTTAGTTAATGCTATGTTGTAGTCTTATTTCAGGAAAGCTAAATTAGGAGGCAGCTTAAAGGAAACAAATATTTGGGTGATTATTTTCAAATATGAAATATACTCATGACATACTTTTCACCTTTTGTTATTTAGTTGTTCATCGTTGAATGTTTCCCCTGGCCCTGGGATGTCAATCCAGACGTGACTCTATACATCTTGGGATGTATATGGACTGAACTTGGCCAGAGACACAGACCTAACCACTACTCCACCAGGGCACATAATTATTTTATTTTTTAAAGTAAAGATACAGGCAGGAAGGAAGGCAAGTAGGCAAGCAGACAGGAATTCCTGGGAGAGGATGAAGAAGCATTTTATTTATTTTATTTAGTTGTTCATCTTGGTTGTCGCCTCCCTCCCCAACCCTCTCTGCTGAGGGTGTTCAATCCAGGTCTTGGGACCTATATGGTTTGTGCTGGCCAGAGGCTAAACCACCAGGGCACTCCACTTTCTATCGTCTGAAAAGTCTCCACTTAACCTGTGTTACAGACTGTTCAGGATAAATTCCTGCTGTCTATTGCGTAGCTTGTTTTCCTGCACCAGACTTTGGTGTGCTTATTTTCTCTTACAAAAGGGACCCCCTTGACTTGAAATTCAATTGTGGAATGAACATAACAAAAATGTAAAATTCACCAACAGAAAATTGATTTTTCTATTAACTAAATGAATTCCATATAGCAATTATAGTATAATCATTAAGCCTGAACCAAAATGACAGGATTGCTGATGGGTTAAAAAGAAACCTGTATGAATCTAAATTAGATAAATGTAATAACCATTTTTAAGAAAACCTAAATCTCAATACCATAAAAAATAAATCCCCTATAGTGTAGAGTAATGAGCATCCTTAGACTAAGGCTGAGTAAGTGGGAAAATAATGTATTATTGATGCAGCCAGTTTCCTTATTCTAGGTTCGGATGAATATGAGAGTATATTTCTGTCTTCTCTCTTCTAGATCAATTGCTTTGTCAAAATCTATTGATGTTGTTGAACAGGTAGCAGATAAGGAACATATACCCATTTGTTGAATGTGAACTATGCCAGTCAATCTCTATCAAACTTGTTTTGGAATGACCATTTATTACAAAGCTTGTCTTATAGGCAATGTACAATAGTTTGCTTTCTGTGATACTACTGCTATGCTACTCTTCGCTGATGTTTGTTTCCTCATAGTATTAAGGGATCTTATGATATTTAGATAGGGTCAGACTGACAAGGGAAAAATGTTTTCATATGATAATGTTTTTAAAAAGAAAATGATTCAAAAAAATCATTTGAGATTAATGTGGCATAGTCAGGATAGCATTAAGACTGAGACGAGTAAGCTGAAAAAGTAAACTGAGAAAGATATGATTGTTGGAACTGAGAACTCTAGTATTCCTGGAGCCGCTTTATGTATTTTGTGCGTTTGAAAGGATTGTGTGAGTTGTGTGGTTAGATGGAAGTTTCAAACTATAGCCTTTTTGACAAATGAGACCACTGATAATATTTAAAGGTATGCCACAACTTTCTTGTGGTGCAGAAGAAGCCTAAGAGTGGTCACGTACTAAATCTCAGACTGAAGAAATCTAGACAACAGGGCAAGGTGGTGGTTACTTGAGCACTGATTACAGGTTGCTGTTACACTAAGCTGACTGCCACTGTCCAAATTCTCAGGATAGCTGAGCTGGTTTTTTTTAACCCTTTAATAAAATTTATTGAGATAACTTTGCTTTACAAATCAATGTAAATCCGTATGTGCAGGTTCCCCATTCCTCAGAGATATGTCAGCACGCGCAGTGCCTTTCACTAATTGAATCTGTGTATTTCTTTAGGTAAGATGATCAGTCTAACAATGTAGATAATTGGCAGCCATTAGCAGGGCATATTATTACACCTCTTTATATTTTTCTCTATTTCTTTTAAGAAGGACTTACAGTTTACATTTACAGGTCTTTCACCTCCCAAGGGATTTGATTGATTTTTGTTTATGCTGTAAAGAGGGTAGTATTTTAAAATTTCACTTTCTTTTACTGTGTTGTTTGCATATAGAAATGGAATGAGTTTGTGCATTGACTTTGTAGCCTACTTTCATCAATGAACTGTGTTTTTTGATTACTTCTTGTAGTTTTTTTTTTTTGATGGAATTAGGGTTTTCCACATAAGTGATTATATCATCTGCAAATAGTGATACTTTTACTTCCTTCTTTTCAATTTAGATCCCATTTATTTCTTCTTGCCTAATCACTCTGGCTAAGACTGCCAGGACAGTGTTAAATACAGTGATGATATTGGAAATCCTTGCTTTGTTCCTGATCTTAGAGGAAATGCTTCCGTTTTTCACTGTTGAGTATGTTGGCTGTGAGTTTACCATATATGGCCTTTATTATATTGAGGTGTGTACCATTTTATCTCCATTTTATGCACAGTTTTTATAAGTGGGTGTTGAAACTTGTCAAAAGCTTTCTCTCTATTAATGTGATTATATCATTTTTCTCCTTTCTCTTGTTGATGTGGTGTATTACATTAATAGATTTGTGTATATGGAACCATCCTTGCATCACTGGGCTAGATCCCACTTGGTCATGATGGATGACCTTTTTGATGCATTGTTGGATTATATTTGGTTGAGAATTTTTGCATCTGTGTTCATTAGAGACAGTGATTTTTTGGGGGGAGATGACATCTCTATCAGCTTTTCCTATCAGTGTGATGTTAGCTTCATAAAAATATTTGGGAGTGTTCCCTGTTCTTCAATATTTTTGCAAGAGTTTGAGAAGAATAGGTGTTAATTCTTCTCTGAAGATTTCATGAGACTCACTAGTAAAATCATCTGATCCTGGCCTTTTATTTTTAGGTAGCCTTGACCACCTCTTCAAATTTCTTTCTTGTGATACTTCTGTTCAGTTTTTCCAGTTCATCCTGATTCAGTCTTCATAAACTGTATGTTTCTAAATATTTGTCCATGTCCTCAAGTTTGTCTAATTTATTGACATAGAACTGTACGTGGTAGTCTATTATGATATTTTGTATTTCTGTGATATCCCCCCTTTCATTTCTGATTCAAGTTGTGAGATTTTCTCTTTTCTTTTGCTTATTTTTTCAAGGAACCAACTTTTGGTTTCATTGATCTTTTAGATTTTCTTTTTATTTTTCTTTTTTTTCTGCTCAAATTTTTATTGTTTATTCACTGATTTTGGCTAAATGTTCTTTTTCTTGTTTTAGATGTAGGATTAGATGATTTGTGATTTTTCTTGTTTCTTGAGCTATGCCTGGATTATAATGAACTTCTCTGTTAGTATTGCTTTTGCTCCATCCCATAGATACTGGTAGCTTTTGTCTTCATTCTCATTTGTCCCAGGTACATTTCCAATTCTCCTTTAATATTCTATTTTACCTAGAGTCATTCAGAAGCATATTGTTTGGTCTTCAATTATTTTGAATTCTTCCAGTTGTCTTCTGGGGGCTGATTTTTAGTTTTAACTCTTTGTGGCTAGAGAAGATTCTTTGTGTGATTTCAGTCTTTGTAAATTTCTTGAGACATGCTTTGTGTCCCAACTTATTCTCTATCCTTGAGAACATTCCATGCACACTTGAAAAGAATGTGAATTCTGTAGTCATTGGATTGAACATTAAATATATGTCTATTTGACCAATCTGTTCCAATTGGTCATTTAAAGCTGTTGTTTTTCTGCTAATTTTCTGCCTGGTTGTGTGAGGTGTCTTACTATTATAGCACTGCTGTCCATGTCTCTCATTAATTCTGATACTAATTGCTTTATGTATTTTGATGCTCCTTCATTTGGTGCATGTATGTTATTAAGGGTTATGGTTTTTTGATGGATTGACCTCTTAATTGTGATATAATGCCCACTTCTGTCTTTTGTCATCCTCTTTAATTGGAAGTCTATTTTATCTGATATAAAAGTAACTGTCCCCGCTTTTTTTGTTACCATTTAACTGTAGCATTGTCTTTGAACCATTGGCTTTGAGCCAATGTATGTCTTTTGAAGAAGGTGAGTTTACTGAGTGCAGCAGAATGTTGGGTTATGCTTTTTAATTCATTCAGCCATTCTCTGTCTGTTGATTGGTGAGTTCAGTCCATTAACATTTCGGGCGATTACTGATATGTAACTGTTTATTGTCATTATGTTACATGTTTTCTGTGTGTTGTTACAGGCAGTACCTTTATTCTTCTCTTTCTCTTCATAGGTGAACTGAAAGCAGTTATGTTGTGATTGGTTTCCCTTTTTGTTTTCTTCTTTGATTTTTCTCTGGAGATGTGTTTTGAGGATAACCTAAAGTTTACATTGAAGACTATATGTTTATTTCCTGTTTTTATTTAAAAACAAAATTAGTCTTGAGCTTATTCTAACCATCTGCATTTTTATTCTTCTCTCCTCCCGCTTTTTGTATTTTATAGTCTTGCTACTTTTTAATGGGGTTTCTTTACACCTTATAGGACTTCCTGTAGTATTTTTTGTAATGCTGTTTTTGTGATAAATGTCTTTAAATTTCGCTTATCTGAAAAACTTTTTACCATTCCTTCAGTTCTAAGTGATAATCTAGCAGTGTAGAATGTCCTTGGCTGGAAATCCTTTTTGTCAGCACATTGAATATATTGTATCATTCCCTCCTGGCCTGTACAGTTTCAGCTAGGAAATCTGCTGATAATCTTATGGGGACTCCTTTGTATGTGGCTCATTTTTCTCCAGCTGCTTTAAAAATCTCTCTTTATCCTGTATTTCTAACATTTTGATGACAGTGTATCTTAGTATAAGTCTGTTTGGGTTTCTTTTGCTAGGAACTCTTCGAGCTTCCTGGGTCTGAGGGCTTGCTTCATTCTTCAGGTTAGGGACGATCTCAGCTATTATTTCTTCAGATACAGTTTCTACCTCCCTTTCTCTCTCTTTTCCTTCTGGGACCTTTATGGTGCAAATGTTCTTTTTGATGTTATCCCATAGGTCTCCTATGCTGTCATAGTTTCTTTCATTCTTTTTTCTCTTTGCTAGTTTGCTTGAATGCATTCCTCTGCCCTATCTTCTGACTCACTGATCTTATTGACAGCTTCATCTATCCTAGTCTTATAGCCCTCTATTGAGTTCTTCATTTCAACTATTTTGTTCTCTATTTCCTTGACATCTGTTTTGAGCTGCCTTATATATTCTGTCTCTTTGTTGTGGTTCTCTTTTTGTTCCTCAATTTTTTTTCCCTGATTTCTATATGTATGTTTATCACTGCTGCCCTAACCCCTTCCTCAGGCAGCTTGCATAGGTCTTTTTCATTCATATTTTCCCCTGGGGTTTTAATTGAATCCATCATTTCATGCATATTTCTCTGTCTTTGCTCTGTTTGGCATTCTATTTTTATTTCTCTGGGTTAGGCTTCCCTGAAATGAAGACCTTTGTTGGGATGTTGAATTGCACATAATAGGCCTAGATCTTTGAATGCTGCATTTTTTTAGTTGTCTGATATCACCACTGATCAGATTTCTTAAAGCTCTGAAGTAGAACCTGCCTTGAGACTTGAGAGTCCAGCCTATGGGTTGGCGTTTGTGTGGGGAATGGGGGAATGCAGAGCTTTTTCCCAGCATCGCAGGTCTGAATGGTCACAACCCATTCATGGATTGTGGTGGTCCACAATCAGCAAGCAGATCAAATTTCCAACTCTACCAGCAGAGTTTTGCTAGCTGGTAGTGGTTGTGGTTTCCTCCCTTCTGGGAGACTCTCCTTCTTCCAGAGAGGCTGCAAATCCAGGAAGGGGTAGTATCTATTCCCTTAGGCCTGGGGGTGTGATTTCAGATGGGTGGGTTCTGCAGCCACAGCACAGTAACTGAGCATTTCCCTCAGCTGCCTTCCCATAATGATGACCTCTGTGCAGTCTCCCACGTGGGCTCCCCTTGGGAGCTGCATCTCTGTTTATTGGGGTCCTCTTTCCTACCCCATACTGAAGCTTCCCTCCAGCAGTTCAGTGACTGTGAACCTGTTGAGCGTGCTCTTTGATGTCGGAGTTTTTTTGTTTGTTTGTTTGTTTTTAATCTCTGGGAGGTCCAGTTCTTCCCAGGACTTTCCCAGAGGCTCAGAAAATCAAAACTGCAACATGGCACTGAAACTGGTAGTTTTCACCTACTTTTTATGGAGAAATACGCTGCCACAGTCTGTGGAGTTGCTGGTCTTACTTATCCTCAGGGTTTGTGTTTGCAAAATAGGTGTTTTCTATTTATTCTATGGCAAAGAAGGGAGTCTGAGATCTTAACAGATACCACCTTGGACTCGAATCCTTAACTCAAATCCTGAGCTTGTGAAGAAGGAAGTGCACTGTAGTGGTTAGAATATTGCCCCAGCTTGTAAACAAAAATTTTGTGCCCTCAAGGAAGTCATGTAATTTTCCCGAGTCTCTTTCATTCTTTATAAAGTGAGGATACACTCAATAAATGTTATTCATGTATTATTTCATTTATTGACTGTCTCATACATGCAGGTACTGTGCCAAGAGTTTTTATGTGGAAGTGATTCATAAACTTATAAGTACTATTCAAATTCAGAATGTTATTATTAATCCACATAGTTTATCCAATCAGTCATCCTTGACATTTAATATTTCTCAATTGTCGTTATTGGTATGTCTGAACCTTTCAAAAAATTTTATTTTTACTTAATTCCTCACATGAGTCTAAGACTGAGTTTGCTATTATATTTGGTGACTCTTAACAAATTATGCCTTTTTTCTGAAGAAAAGGTACAGACAATAATGAAGGCAAGTAAGGCAGGCAGGCAGGAAGAGAGAGGACGAAGCAGCATTTTATTTATTTTTATGTTATCCATCTTGGTTGTTCCCCCACCTGCCCCAGACATGAACCTGGCTCCTGGAATGTGTGTGGACTGTGATCTTGACCAAGGCAACAGATCCATCTAGAACTCCACCAGGGAACAGCCACAAATTGTGTTTGAGTATCACAAGGTAGACTGGTCCCAGAGCATTTTCTTATACCATTGTGAAAGGTGCTCAGGAAGGAGCGTTCTCTTTACTTCATTCTCTCCAATGTTTTATTCTTCTATTTAAGAAATCACCCATCACATTGGGTCCCTTTATACTGCGTAGTGATTATTTCAGGGCTTATGAGCGGGGAGATGGGGAGATTAGAAAATCTTCCTGACACGTCCTGGTAGAGTAACAGTTGAGTCCACCACTTCTAACTGGGCGCAGTCCACATGCATCTCAAAGAATTGGGTTCACATTCTGGGACTGGGGAGAACAGTCAATATG
>RJWH01010172.1:0-18263 GCA_004363575.1 Solenodon paradoxus
CTGAAGTGTTAGCAGACAATTGTTTATAGCATTACTACATACTTATTTTTATTTCTGTGAGGTTGATAGTAATGTGTACGCTTTCATTCTTGATTTTACTAATTTCTGAGACTTCAATTTTTTCTGGTCAGTCTTGCTGAAAGTTATGATTTTGACCTTTGCAAAGAACCAATTATCATTTTCCCTGACTTTCTCTACAATTTTTACTCTATTTCATTTATTTGTACTCTATTTTTGACTTCTGTTTACTTTGAGTTTAGCTTGCTCTCTTCTTTTTGGTTTCTTAAGGTGAAAAGTTAGATTGTTGACTTGAAACCTTCATTTTTAAATAAAAGTGTTTTCAGTTAGACATTTTTCTTTAAGCACTGCATTAGCTGTTTCCCATACATTTTGGCATTTTGTAGTTTTGTTTTCATGGATTTTAATATTTTCTAATGTGATTTCTTCTTTGACCTACTGGTTATTTAGAAGTATGCTGTTTAATTTCTATATATCTGTGATACTGTCAAATTTTTTTCTGCTATGGATTCTTAATTTCATTCTATTGTGCTTAGAGAACATACTCTGCATAATTTAAATTCTTTTCAATTTAGTGATATAGTCTACCTGAAGAATGTTCCATGGGCACTTGAACAGAATGTGTATTCTGCTGTTATTGGGCAAAGTGTCCTATAGATGTCTTTAGGTCTAGTTGGTTTACAGTGTTGTTTGAGTTCTAGTTCGATATTGATCATCTGCCTTATTCTATTCATTATGGAAAGTAAGGTATTGAGGTCTTCAACTAGCATATTTCCCTTCAATTCTATTAGTTAGTGATTCCTGTAGCTTGGAGTTCTCTTGGCAGGTGAATATATTTTCATTATTATATTTTCTTGGTGGATTGATGTTTTATAATTATAGAACATTCATTCCTCTTTATCTCTAGTAGCAAGGTTTTCCTCAGTCCATTTTGTCTTACAATCCATTCTAGATCTTTATGCTTACTGTTTGCATGTTATAATTTCTCTAGCCTTTTACTTACAAACTATTTGTGTATGAAGCTAAAGTATGTCTCTTGTATAGAGAACATATAAATGGATCATGTTTTTTGATCCCCATTTTACCCATTTATCCCTTTTAATCAGAGTATGTAATCCATTTATCTTTATAGTAGGATTTTATCTGTCAATTCACCATTTTCTCTGTGTGTGTGTGTGTGTGTGTGTGTGTGTGTGTGTGTGTGCAGCAATGGAAGGACAGAGAAACCAAAAAATATATTTTATATATATTACTGCCTTTTGTATTAAGTAGGTGTTTTCAGGTATATCATTTAAATCCTCTTGTTTCTTTTATTATATTTTATATATAACATATAAATATATATTACATAATATACATTATATACTACATTACATTAATATATTACATATATTATAAATATATTACATGGAATATGTTGCATGTAATATATATTATGTAAGATATATTTATATGTTACTATATTTTAATATTATTTTCTTACTGGTTGTCCTTGAGATTATAATTAACACCCTAGTTTATAACAATAAATTTCAGATCAATATAAACTTAATTTCAATAATATACAAAGACATTGTTCACATATAGCTCCATTTTCTTCCTTCCTTTATGCATTTATTGTCATACAAATATATTATTATAGATTATATACTTATCAATATGATTTTTAATTATTAATGAATGCAGTTATCTTTTAAGTCAGATGGGAGAGAAGAAGCATTACAAACAGATAAGCTAGCGTTCTTTACTTTTTCATATGGATTCAAATTACTGTTTTATAAAGCTGCTCTGCTAATGATGGCCCCTTTTAATTTTTGTGTTTCTAAGAACATTTTAATTTCGCCTTCATTTTTTTAAGGATTGATTTGCTGGATATGGAATTCTTGGTTGACATCTTTTTTCTTTTAGCACTTTGAATATATCATTCCACTCCACTCTCCTCTGGCATCTATTGTTTCTAATGAGATATCACTTATTTATTTAATTGGGAATTCTTTTATGTGATGAGTAACTTTTCACTTGCTATTTCTGAGATTTTATCTTTGACTTTGACTTTTGACTTTGATTATGATGTGACTAGGTTTGGATCTCTATGAGTTTATTTTACTTGAGCTTCATAGAATTCATTTAACTTCTTGGATGTGCAGATAATTCTTCTCAAAATTGGAAAATTTTCAGTCATTTTTTTTCAAAGATTCTTTCTTCCTCTTTGTTTCTTGTCAATTTATCTTCCTGGTACTCTTATCATGAGCATGTTTGTTTTCCAGAGGTCTCTGAGACTTTGTTTATTTTTCTTCATTTTCCTCAGATGTAATCATCTTAAGTGACCTATTTCATGTATGTTAATTCCTTCTTTAACCTGTTCAGATTTGATGTGGACCTCTTCTAGTGAATTAATTTCCATTACTGTACTTTTCATCTCCAGAATTTGTATTCCACTTTTGTATATAATCCACCTACTGTTTATATTCTATATTTGGAGAGATATTGTTACTATATTTTCTCTCTATTTAGACTTGGCGTCTCTTAATTCTTGGGCAATATTATAACAGTGTTTCTCTAAAAAGTCCAGTGTCTGGGCTTCCTCAGGGACAGTTTCTATGGGCTGCTTTCTTTTTTTCTGTGTTTTCTTTTTTTCCTCATCTCTTTGTATGTTTCACTTTTGCTGTTGAAAACTGAACATTTTCAATAATATGATATGGAACCTATAAAAATTGGGTTCTTCTCTCTAACTCGGGTTTGTTGTTGTTGCTGGTTTTTGTGGTTGTTGCTATTCATTTGTTTAGCGAGTTTTCTGAGCAAATTTCATGAAGTATGTATTCTTTTTCATGTGTGGCTACAGAATTCTCTGCATTGGTTACCTTAGTGGTCAGGTAATGATTAGACAGAATTTTTCTTAAATACCTGGAACAAATAACTCTCCTAATCTTTGCCAAAGGGCTCTGTGTGCCTGTTGAAGGCATACTTTCAATAGTTAGCCAAGAAGTTTACATCTCCACCTCAGCCTTCAGTTCCTGCTTGTGCAGAGCCTCAAAGTCAGTCAGAGGTGAGAGCTTAAAGCATTCTCAGTTATTTTAGGAGCAGGTTCACAGCATTGTGTGGCCTTTTAGATTCCCGGGAATATATGAGAGTTTTTCTAAGTCCCTCAGAGATATATCATTCTCCAGCTTGGATGTGCAGTTTACACATCCAAATTTTTTGGTTAGTCTATTGTTTGCTCTGACTCTTACCCACTACATCAGGCAACCATGATATGAAACAGTCAAGTGATTCCACTGATTGCCTTCAACAAATGTCTCTGAGGAAAAATTTGTTTGTATTGGGCGAGCACTAAATCTGATTAAATATAGACAGTCCTTGCACTGGTATCTTCATATGAACCACCAGCCAGTTCAAACAATGACAATAATCTCTAAAATGGGGATTTGCTGGACCTCCAATCCTATTCTTCCTTCTCCATGTGGTTGCCTGGTTGCTGGTTTTCACTGTGACTTTGGGACATTCATTTTTAAAGACTACTGTAGAGTTGGGAGCTGTGTCTGGGAATAAGGCAAATTAAAATGCCAACAAGTTTGCTATTCTTACCAAGAACCAGTCTCTTTTTTTGAATGAATACTCCCTGGATTCCTGCAAGCCTTTGGCTCATTTCTAGAGTTCTGAAAACGTTGATCCTGACAGTTTTTACCAGTGCTTTGGTTGCTTTTATGGACAAGGGGATTTTCAGAGGTCCTCTGCCATTCTTGCTTATGTCTCTCTGTACTCTCTTTGTACTCTCTTGTGAACCTATAATTTTTCAAAGTAAAAAGCTAAACATTTTAAGGGAAAGCTAGAGTATAGAAAGATTAGCAAATGACTAGCCATCTGGGTTTGTTGTCTTGTAGTTCCTACAACTATCACCTGTTCCTGAACATCCAATCTATACAATAATCCTATAAAGTGGAAATCCCTAGTCCATCTTAACAGCCAAGGAAACTGCAGATCAGAGAAGTTCAATGATTTGTCTAAGATTTATGAAGTTAGAAGAGAGCTGAGACAGAAATTCCAATCTATATGAGCCCAATTCCCACGTTTTCTTTTCCATTGCTATGATTCATTCACTTATCCAACAATCTTTAAGAAATATCTATGTTCCAGGTATATGCCAAGTAGATGTTGGGAGTACAGAAATTAAAAAACAAAGCACTGTCTCTCATGGAGTTGTTATCTTAGTAGTGGAAAGCAGACCAAAAATTAAATAAATGAATAAATAAGTAATATATCTGACAGTGATGAGTGCTATCAAAAATATGAAGCAAGACAATGGTCAGGATACAATGGTAGTGATAAGAGGTGCTCTTTTAGCTTAGATGAGCGGGGAAGACCTCTTTGAGAAGGTGATATCTGAGCAGGACTCTGAATAAAGTGAGAGATATAGACATACAGGTAGCTGGAGAAAAAGCATCCCAAGCGGTGAGAGCAGTGAGCAAAGGCCCACAGGCAGGAATGTGTCTGGAGTATCAGGAATGGCAAGGGCAGTGTCTGGAACAGAGTTAAAGGATGGAGAGTAGGAGATGAAGTCAGCAAGGTAGTATGGCAATGGAAACACGTCATATGTTCAGTGGTTCTCACCTAGACTCAGGGGGCCTTTTTAAAATCCTCACACTCAGACTGCATCCAAGACCAATTAAACCAGAACCTCTGAGGATAATACTCAGGTATTTTTTAATTCCCTAGATGGCTCCAATGTGCAATGATGTTTCAAAACTCATGATGTGGTATCTTATATTTACTATGGTTATTGAGAAGCCAAAAGATGGTTTTGAGCAGAGACATGACATGATATGGTCTATGTCTTAATGGGATTTCTGAAAGTATACTGAGACGGGAAAGTTGGAAACAGGGAGGTAAGTCAGGAGCTCGTGAATTCATCCCATCCAGGTGAGAGATGTTGGAGGCCTAGACTGTCACTTTAGAAATGTGAAACCTAAAAATCAAAGAGGAGATGGGACTTCCTTGGGACTTCCAGTAGTGGGAACCACAGTCAGGCCTCTTCCCTTCTAGGCAACCTGTATTTTCCCAAATCGGCCCTCCCAGGAATCCTCAGAAGTCAAGGGCAGTTAAGGGGTCATTCTCAAGCTCCTTTGAAGCAAGGAATGGGAGCAGGGCTGGTTCACAGTTTGATTGAGCAAGCAGCCTAGGTAAGGCCTTGAGGAACTGGCAGGTGGGTTAAAATCCATGGGAGAATCTAAGGTTTCTGCTCTCTGATTCCCATGAAGTTGACTGGAAAGAAATTTCAGGAAGGCACTGACTCAGGGTGGCCATCCTTCTTCAGTCAGTGTCAAATTTCATTTTAAGAAATGCAGGTGCATTTGACTTTCTTTCCGAACACTCCAGTTGCTACTGTAAGTGCTGGAGACTAGATCAGGGAAGAACTGGGGAAAGATAAGACTACCTGAGCCTCAAAAAATAGGATGAGGTCAACTTACCACAAAATAACTCAGGCCAAAAATATATAGGCTTCAGTCCGTAATTTCTTGCAACTCTTTAGCACAAAAGAGTAAAAGGTAAGCTCTCCCCATAGAGTCCCGGCCCTCTCAGACCAAACTTTCTAAAACCCTGTTGAATGAAGATTATTTTACTGCTGAGGAAACTGAGGCCTAGAGAGGATAGGTCCATGATGATACACCTGAACTTGGCAGGGGTGGGATTTAAACTTAAGTCACTCTTCTGCTCAAGTCTGTGCTCTTTTCCCTATGTCACTCAAGGAACTTCAAGGGTAAACAAAAACATTTGCACACATGCATGGTGACAACAGACTAGGCAGCCACAGGTGAGGATAGAGAGTGCTTTGGGATTCAAGGCAGAAGACACGAGGAATGCCTTCCTGGAGAAGGTAACATAGAACAGCTGAAAGGGCTTAAAGGCTAGGTAGGGTTTTCAGATACAGAGAGTGATGAAAAGGGCACTGCAGGTCAAAGGAACCCAATGAGCAGAAAGAAGTCTTGAGATGGGCACAGGGAAGGCAGATCCCCATACTTATTTTTGTATCTGCTTAACAGCTTTGATACAGCTCTCATTCTGTGTCCGGCACTGTTCCAAGGGCTTTACATAGAGCAACCAATTTAATCCTTACAAGAATCCCATGGAGTAGGAAATCAATCTTTGATGAGTCTAGTTTGGCTGAGGAATATACTTTATTAGTGGGGAAATGGAGTTAAAGCTGGAAAAGTAGATTGGAATTTTAGGTAGAAGGTCCTGGATGGCAGGCTAAGGAGTTTGTACTTCATTTAGCAAGCCATGGGGCGTCATTGAGAGCTTCTAAGAAAATATGCAATAGGATCCAAGGGGTACACTTGGAAGATTCATCCGGAAATCACAGAGGGGACTAAGGCAGCAGAACCAAGGTAAGTAAGAGAGGACTTGACCCTGGACAGGCATGAAGGCGATGAAGGGTGCTGATGGATCACTGACACATGTAGGACGTACAATCGACAGGTTGGCAGGGAAGAAAGAGAGGGAGGAGACCAAGGGGACGGAATGTTGGTCCAACTCAACAGGCCTAGAAATCAGTAACCTTGGTCTCAGGCCCAGGACTTCCAGGAACATATTGTATGGTCCTGGACAAGTGCCTGCACACTGCCTCCCAGGTCTCTGACTCTTCATCCACACCATGCATGGGAAGACTGAATATGTTTATCGCTAATGGCTTAGCCAGAGATAATGTCCTTTTTCTATGGTTCTAGATGTCAGGGGAGGGTGTCAAACCGTTGTGCAAGATGAGGTTCCAAACACAAAGAGGGGTTTCCCCGGGCTTAGTGGTTAACAGCGTGAGCTCCAGAGTGGGGTCTCCTTGGACTTAGTTCCTATTCAGTAAACTACTCAATAGCTCACCCCTTCTGTAAACTGAGGTCAAGAAAAACATTCCCTACTTCAGAGGACAACAGTAAAGACATGATGAGGGAGTGCAGCTGCTCAATACATACGTGGCTTCCATCTTCATTGGTTTCCCTGCTCTGGACTGTGGGAGCAGAGGGCATGACACCAGGCTCAGAGACTCTCAGGGATGGGAACCCCCAGGAACTGGTGGATGACTTCCTGATCTCAAGTTCCAGGGCCCAGCACGGCACTTCAGTCGGCAGAAATCTTTCCCTCACAGCAATCTTAGGGAGCAGAAATGATGATCACCATTTTAGAGATGAGGCCAGGATGGGATGCCAGTGAGCATGATCTGAGGATGGGCTTTCCCATTAGGTCATGTGTAACATGAACACATCTGTTGAGAGCAGAGCTGCAAGGCTCTTAGAGACCCACAGGGAAACTTCTTGTGGTGCACTTGGGGAAACTGAGGTCCTGAGAGTCACTGGGAACACTGGAGTCCAGGAAGGAACAGGTGGCATCAGGAACTTGAGCCTGGTTTTCATTTGCCACTGGGCTGGGCGCCATGCAGCTTGCCCAGGGCCATGATTTGGGCCCAAATTGGAGTGTTTGGTTCCTTTCTTTATGTCTCCTCTTGTAACTCCAGCTTAACATTCCCCAGATGGCCATTCCTGGCGGCTCCCTGCCCATGCCGCCATTCAGACGGGAGAACAATCATTTTGCAGCCCCATTAATTAAAGACTAATTGCTGATTGGAAACACATTGACTGGGCCCTGAGCTTGTATCATGTTGTGGGCCCTCTGGCCCTGGCGAAGGCTTGGCCCTAACGAGCCTCTGGCCCCCCAGCGGCCTGCTTGCTTACTGCTCAGAAGCAGAATTGGGCCTGGACTTAGGCTAATGAGGTGCCGGCTGACGATTAGAACCACATTGATGGGGAGGCTGGGACCAACCAGATAGGGGCTGCCACATGCAGCGTTGTTAACGCTGAATTGACTCCCTGGGGGCCACGTCTGCCTCTTCCTCTTCTCTGCTTCTTATCAAGGGGCTCATCTTCCAGTTGGGCCTCCCTCCAAGAAGTCCTGTCTCCCCTGACTCCAGGCCCCCCATTTAGTCACCAAACAACTCCTGTGTGCCAGGCTCTGGGGATACAAAGCTGAGTAATAATAACTACATTTATTGAGCGCTTCTTGTAAGGTAGACAATGTTTTAAGGGCTTGACTCTCCCCTTTCTCACGAAAGCCCTCTGGCAGGTTGGCGCTGTCATAATCCACAGTTTACAGAAGGAAACAAAAGCAGAGAGTGGCAGAAAGACTTAGGCCAGTGCACACAGCTAACTAAATGGCAGAACCTGTGCTGAAAGGCAGTCAGTCTGAGTCGAGAGTCCACGCACTTAACCATTACACTCTACTGGCCCTCGGTCCTGCTCAAAAGGAAGGACCAGTCTTGCTGAGACCATGAAAGAAGGTACTTTTGTTACAAGGTCCAGAGGAAAGGGCCGTGGTAAAGGCAAGTCCAGGGGGCTATGGGAGGCCAGCTAACCAGACATAGGAGGAGATAAATCGGGACACGATTCCAGAAGGAAGTGGCATCTGAACTGAGTCCTCAAGGACACAAGGAGTGTGACCATCACGGAAAGTGTGAGAGTGAAAGGACAGCCCAGACAGAGAAGGAAGCTGACTGAAGAAAAGCAGACCCTTCAGGCAACAGGGTCTGGAGTCTGGAGAGGAGAGTTCCTAGTAAAAGAGTATGTGTGAGCCAGCCTGGGTGGGGCGACACCATCAACTCTTACCTTTCAGAACTGTACTCTGACTGCCAGAGAGTGGATGGGAAGCAAGGCAGAATACAGTAGGGAGGCCAGGAAGGAAAGTCCTCCTGTGGTTCAGAAGAGAGGGGTGAGGGGGGTTGGATTAAGGGCAAGGCAGTAGGGATGGGGGGAGAGCTATCAGGAGGTGGGATTAATAGACTTGGAGAAGGAGGTAGAAGAGAAAGGATTTCCTAGGTCACCTGCCCATGGACCAGAAGGCATGGCCCCTCTCCTGCTCAGAGGGGTCTAGATTAGCCCTCTTTCTCCTAATATGGAGGCAGGCCTTGGGGGTTGGCAGAGTCCCTCTCTTGCAGTTTAGCTGTGTGACTTTGGGCAAATGGCCCAAACTTTAAGCCTCCATTCACTCATATCTAATGAGTAACTCATTAGTCCTGGGTTCACAGGATTGCTGTGGAAACTAACCAAGCTCCCGACTGCGAGTTCCTCAAGGGTGCCAGGTAGGGACCAGGCAGCTCCAGAGACAGGAGGTGAGCAAAGTTAGCGCCCATCCCACCTCTCCTTGCTCCCTCTTGTCACCTCCAGATCCCCTCAGAACAAACCATCCCAGGACCCTAATACATAGTCCAGGCATGGTCACCTCCCTACCTTTGTGGTTGCTGCTAGTAATTCTACCTTCCTTTCTGCTCCCGTCTCCATCCTCTGAATCCTGCCCACCCTTTCAGCCTCTCAAATACAGCCTCTTCCTGGAAGTTTTCCCTGGTTTCACTCCGACCAGAAGAAATGACCTTATCCTCTGCTTTCCTGGAGCCCTTTATTTATGAGCAGCAAAATTGTCAGTATCCCTGGCTTGCCTCCTTCACTAGATGGGGTGAACAGAGAGAAGACTGTGGGGACTATCTGGGAGGCAAATGAATGTGTAGCTAATATTAGGCAGTTAATGTGGGTAGACAGTGACTTTGGCCTCCGGGGCTTCCCTTGGGCTCACACTCTGCATCAGGAGACACCCAATGCCCATTTCCTCAGCCAAGTGAGCGATATAAGTGAGTGGCAAGAACAAACGGAAGGGAGCTGCAGCACAAGTGGATGAGGGGCAGCTCGGGGCATGGAGAGCACCCAGGGCAAGGGCGAAGCGGGGGTCACATGCCCCATCTCCAGGAGCAGTGGCCCCTCAATACAGTTGGCTGCTGCCTACTTGGAATGCAAGCTTAGAGTTGCCAGGGCTGCTGAGATTTTTTTGGCTTTTTTTTTTTTTTTCAAGGAAAAGTGCAGGCAGGAATGAAGGCAAGTAAGCAGAGTAGGCAGTCTGCCAGAGGAGGAAGAAGCATTTTTTATTTTTATTTTTATTTTATTTAGTTGTTCACACTAGTTGTTTTCCCCCAAGCCTGGGACTCGAACCCACGGGGTATGTGGGCTGAGTTCCTTCAGAAGCAATTGACCTAACTGCTGCTCCATCAGGGTATGGCCTGCTCTTAAATTTTTGAAGAGGAGGAGGAAATTTGGATTTTTGTATAAAATTGCCCCATTTTGCATTCTTGGTGACTAACTTTAAATTTCCTAGAAACACTGTGCAGACAAAGCAAAACATACCTCTAGACTGGGTCTGGCCTGTGGGCTGCACCCCACTGGTGCAGCTCTGTGCCAGGCACTACTGGGCACTGCTAGGCAAAGAGACACAGAGGTCTCAGGGACCTGTAGGTGTAACAGACATGTCCATAGGCTCTCAGGGACCGCAGCTGGAGTGGTTAGAAAGGTGGGTCTAGAGTCAGACAGATGTGAGTTCATGCCCTAGCTCTGTCATGTGCTAGCTGTGTGCCCGTAGGCACATTGCGCAATCTCTCTGAGACTCAGCTTCTTTCTGTAGGAGAAAAAAAAAGGTTAAAAATCTTGCTCTCCCAGGATCCCTGTGCCTGCCAAATGAGCTAATGGTTGGTGAGCCCTTTGTGAATCATGAGCTGTGCAGGTGTGTGCAGATGTTCCAAGGGGCTGGGATTATGGGGTTGGGGCCACTTCTGGAATGGGTTGAACCTCTGTGGTGAATCCAGATATATATGTGCATCTGGAAGTTGAATGGTATGAATGCTCTGGGCAAAAGAGGGCAAGGGGCCCTGGCTCAGAGCCAAGTGGCAAGATACTGTCTATTGCCTGATTATGCCACCATCCTGGCAGTGTGCAAGGGTTCCCTGACCGGAAATTGGGGCAGGCAGAGATCCAGAGAGAGGGGAAAGTGCCTCCCTAAGGTGGGAGGGGCAGATGCTAGAAACTCAAAATTCCTCTCTATTTCTATAGCACTCTGCTGGTAACGACGACCCACACTCATACAATACTAACCAGCCTTTGCCCTAAACACTTTTACATAAATTGGCTCATTTAACCTTTCTTGCAAGTTCTTGCAAGCCTTTGAGTGAGACAACACTATTATCATATTTAGCTTACAGATGGGGCCACAGAGTAACAGAGAGGTTAGGTAACTTGCCCAAGTCACACAGCGAATAAACAGCAGAGCCAGAAACTGAAGATGGGCTGCACTGTTCCCATGTCTGCACTACCTGAATTAAACCCTCTGGATGAAATTCTCTCTGTTGAAAGACGCAGGGTGGTGTCTGTTGTCCTGGCTACATTCTGATAGACACAGTCCCCATCCGCACTGTGGGAGAACCAGGGAGTTGCTGGAGTTCTTTAATGCAAATAACCCTTCCCGTTCTGACGGCAGCAGCCTGTGCCAAGTCCCGGTCCTCAAGAATACTGTCATTTTGGGTCTCCAAGTCCAGGGCTAGTGTGTGCTCTCCTCTCTCACAGTGGTCTGTACTTGCCCTGGGCAAGGCCTGGAGCCGTTGAAGGAGACATTAGGAACCAGGCAGAGAGTGACAAGGAGGCTGACGTCCAAGTAGAGAACCGGGTGATCTCTGATGTGGGCTGCAGAACTGGGCCGACAGGTGTACCCAAGGTGGGCAGGGCAGGATGGGAACGACCAGGTTAACAAAAGGGTCCAGTGGTTAACCCTGCACTGCAGAGCCTCACACACCCATCTCCACATGCAGACACATGAACACACCTACCCTACTCCCATCATACACACGCCCAAACACACACACACCCATATGTACTCACCTACCCTGCTGTAGTTACACACACAGACACAGACACAGACACAGACACACACACACACACACAGAGAAGTTCCTATATACACTTTTCCCAATACCCTTGTGCTTCCAGACACACACAGGAAAACACAGGCGTACACAGGCATGCACACTCACAGACATGCGGGCACCTTCCAGGGAGGGTTGGGAGAGATTGTTTCAGTCTGACCCACAGCACTCCTCCCTCAGACCTCTCCAGTCTTTGGGGGATGAAGATACTTACTGCATGGAAAAATGCCTCCAGCAACTGCCACCCACTTGGCGGCAGGCAGCTCAGCCTCCTTCCCTGGCCTCTGCCTGTCAGGGTTGGGGCTGGTGTGAAAGTTCCAAAGTTCCGCTTGGAAACATGCAAATGGGGGAGGCGACGAGGCCAAAGAAGAAATTTCAAATAAAGCTAAACTCTAGAGACAATAGTCGACCTGGAGAGTCTGTGAGCTTGGGAAGATGGTGGAATACGGGGCATGTCAGGTGTGTCGACACAAATTTGCTGTGCACCCTTGGGAAGTCACTCCCATCTCTGTGTTTGATTTTTCCATCAGCACAGGTGTTAAGAGCACAGCCTCTAGAGCCAAAATACCTCAGTTTGAATTCTGGCTCTTTTACCAACTGTGTGACCTGGGGCAGGTTACTCAACCTCTCTGAGTCTCAATTTCATCACATGTAAGAGGATGATAACAATATCTAGCTGCTAGGATGGTCACAAGGGTCAAACGACTTGACGCAGGTAGAGCTGTGAGAGTGTGCAGCAGTATAGTAAGTATACTGACACGCCAGCGGCACTACCGGAAGCTGGGGATCCGAGGATCCACTGCCCGGGGCTGCGGCAGGCGCGTATGAGCCTCTGGCTGAGCAAGGGCTCCGTAAACTCCAGTGATGATGTGCATGTCTAGCCTCCACCTGGCCTCATGCTGCTGGATGGATTCAGAGGTTGGAATGGCGCTAGAGGCTTGGCCTGAGTAAAAAGGGCTCCATACAACATCTGAGGACTTCCCTTGTCCCTGTGGGTGGTCAGTGGCCAGCTCAGGGCTGCCTGCCTGGCTTGCCTTTCTGTAGCCATGTCTCTGCTTGCCAGCAGTAATGATACTTCCCTGGCTCTGCCTCCCTGCCCAGCTTTTTAGAGCACACAAAACCCTTTCCACTCCTCTCCCACTCGATCCTTTTGAGCTTGTCTGGATCACTGTGCTAGGCTCCCATCTGTTGGCACCGAGCAGGACCACTAGGACTTCTGTTGAATGCACACAGCTTTTGTGAGCTCCCTTGGCTGTAGTGAGGGACTGGGGGGCGGGGGGCCTGCTCCTGCCCTTGCCTGGACAGATTCCTTCACCAAGAAGTCTGGAGATCCGGTTACAATCTAGGTCAAGACGCCCCAGGGCTACCCATCTCACTCAGAGTAAAAACTATTGTCCCCAACCTTGTGCAGTCTGACTCCCTAGCATCTCCAGCTACTTCCCCTTTGCTCACTAGACTTCAGTCACACTGGTCTCCTGGCTGTTTTTGAACTGTGCCTGGCATGCTTCCTCCTCACAGCCTTGCACAAGCTATTCCCCTGGTCCAGATATCTGTATGACCGATTCTCTCCTCTCCTTAAAGTCTTTGCTCAAATATCATCCCCACAATGAGAATGACTCTGGCCATCTTAAGTCATTTTGCATCCTATTCCTCACTACAAGAAGTTACTTTTCTCTTTGGTTTTCCTAAAACATGCACCACCTTCTGACATACTGTATAATATACCTATATTATTGTTGATTGATCATCTCCTACTGCTACGTTGCTGACTGCGAGGGGACTTCGTTTTGCTCACTGAGTATACCGAGTGCCTAAAATTGTACCTGACACACAGTAGAACAGCACTTAATTTGGCTGAATGGACACAATTTTTGCCAGCTCTCTTGGCTGTAGTGAGGATGGTGACTGGAGGGGCGAACCTGGAGATGGGGGAACCGTGACGAGCTTGCCGGCGTGCCCCTGAAGAGGATTGGCGCAGAGCAGTGGCAGCGAGGGCACTGCTGAGGAGGTGGGAACTGCGCTAGCAGGAGTCCTGGCCCCATGTGCTTGCTATGGACTTGCAGGTCCTGGAGCCATGCCTCGTAGAGTCCGGGCTCAATGACTATTTGTTGAGTGAATGATTGAATGCACAAGCCATTGCAACGTTTGCCAACTTGACTGGATGCAGGGGAAGAAGAACAATCCAAAGATAACACCATCTGCTTGAGCTGGGTAACCAAGAAAGTAAGTGCAGCGTTCCCGAGTGCCCAAATCCGAAAGCCAGAAAAGATTTCACACACGCCGTGCTCCAGACATCAATTCAAATGTCACTTCTGCTCAAAGGTTCTTCCTGCTTCCTGAGATTAAACCAGGTGCACCTGACTGACTCCCCCATAGCCCCTGAACTTGGCCTTAGCAGTGCTGACCTCCCTGGGGTATAGACTGCATTTCCAGAGCCGGGAATAGTGCTACAGGTCTTGGGCAGTGCCTCCACTGAGCCCTCAGCTCTCCATCCTCATCCTCCTCCTCTTTCTTTTTCTCTTCTTCCTCCCCCTTCTCCTCCTCTTTTTCCTCTTTCCTCCTGTCCTTTATCACTTTTCCTTCTCTCCCTTCCATTCCTCTTCCTCTCCCCTCTCCCTCCTCTGTTTCCACTGCTTCTCTTCTCTTCTCCCTCCTCCCACTCTGAGCATCATAAGCTGAATATTCAGAGAACTCTGGCCGATGATTTGGATTAAATCACAAGAACTGAAGGATAACCTGATCTGTAGGGCAGGGGTGGGGTGGGGCAGGAAATGAGACAACTTACACAAAAAATTTGACCCCAATTCACATGAAATTGGAGAATCCTGGGTCTGAGCTGGCTCTGGGACTGGGTTTAGGGATTTTGAACCTCAGGCCACACAGGCCACGGCCTTCTAACAGACACATACACCTGGTGGCACATAGCACATCCCCACCGCACACCAGTAGCATGACAGCTGCTTCCAAGCATACTTGCAGCCAAGTGTAATGTATCCCCCACAGCAGCCCCATCTCAGTGAATAACACACCCATCACAGTACCCCTCCAACCCCTAATCACTGACACAGGACACATCATTGCCACAGCACGAGCACACACAGGACCCTGTGAAAGCTGCCACACACCATTCCCCAAAGGATGGCAGCCCTCCGATCTCTGTCACACAACACGCAGAGTAGTATGTGGCACTTGCACAGCCCAGTGACAGCCCAAAAAATCCCCTGCAGCACCCAGCAGTTTCTGATGCAGTGATACCTTACACTCACCAGCACCGCACCCCAGCACCGCAGCCCCGGCACCACGCAGCAACACGCGCGCGCACAGAAAAGACGAAAAGAACTCTCCCTCTCCGACCTTCCTCCTCATTCCCTGTCTTGGCTCCTGAGCCATGTCAGACCTGCCTTGGGACACTGGCTCCAGAGCACAGCTGAGGGGGTGGGCTCCATTTCCTAGAAGGCTGTGGATTGGCCTCAGCTGATTAAACACATGCTAGGAGGTCCACTTTGAACTCCAGCTCCAGGGGTGGTTGGTATGTGGTCCCCACCGATGAGCTGCAGGCAGCAGCTGGCTGTTGTGAGACACCCGCAGGGAGGGGTCAACTGGACTAAACCTTGTGGGTGGGGGCCAGGCAGGGCCCAAGTGGGCTTGGGGTGAGGGGGCATCCGGAGTTCAGACTGCTTGTGACGGGAGGATCCCAAGAATGCATCAGCGGCAGGCCCCTGACATAGGGGCTGAGTCATGAGGTAAGAGGAGATGCTGTGGTGGAAAGACAAGATGATGGGTGGAGGGGAAAGAGACAGTGGAAGGAGAATCTCTGGGCTAATTGAGCCTACCCTCAGAAAATGAAAAAGGCAGGGCTTGATGGAGGAAGCAGGAGTTGCAGCCAGAGGCTGGCATGGAGGTGGGTGTGTGAAATGAGGCTTTCAAAGAAGAGTGAGAGGCCAAGAAAGGCATAGAAAGGAACAACAGCTAAAGAAATGTGCTTGGAAGTTATGTAGTCAGTCTGGGGCATGAGGCAGGCACAGACACCCTTGCTACTCAGAAGTGGGGGTGAAGAATTATACGTTTATACTCTCACTGATGAGAGTTTAAGGTACAAAGAAGTTGACCATCGCTGTGAGAAAGAAGGGAAGGGTGTTGTTGATGGGGAAAACAAGGGAGAAGGACATATGGGAGAAGGGAGACCATCAGGGAGGACCGTCACGCAGGTGAAGGGTACCATGATTCACATCCATTAGACGAAATCCAATTCTGACTTCAGGTCACACAGAAGGGCATGTCCTACAGTTTCCTGTGGCTATTGGGGGAAGGACTGGCCAACTTCAGAAATTGGTTAAATCAAGTTCTAACCTCAGTAGAACCTGAAGGTGGGAGGAAGAAAGGGAGGGAGATCACTGGTCTTTTGGATTTGTCATCTGGCTCAAGAAGTCCCCAGGCAGTTGACTCAAACCCCATAATTGACATATTTGCATGTGCCTTATGACAAAGGACATAGATGATTGTCCCCTGACTCCCCCCCACCCCCACCAAGTTGAATGTGGATAGCCTCATGACTGGACTCCAATTCTACACCCCTAGACACCCCTGAACCCCTATGTGCTTTGATCCTGGTAACCACAGGGGAAAACCCCTCTGCATCAGGCACTAACCCAGTCCCAGGGACTAATTGTCTCCTCCCTCCCTCTCAGACCACGCTAATAACCCCTACATATATGATCTCATTTGGTCTCATAACAATCCTGCGAGGCCAGCAGAACAGGGATTATTATGCTTGTTTTTGGAGTGGGGAAACTGAGATCCAGAGAAGCTAAATGATGACCAGGGTCACATGCTAGACAGTTGTCTGTCTCCAAACCCAGCGCCCAGGCTGGGAGGGGTGCCTGGCCCTTTTGAACTTTTGTTAACTTTCTTGGTCTCCTGGGAGAATGTGGACAGTAGTCAGGTGGCATAGCAACACGGAGAAGGTCTATGTCTAAGGATCATGGTAAGGAGATTAAGCCAGGCCTACATTCTCCCCTTCTAGAATGGACAAGAGAAAGAAAACGAATGTTTCTTGCGCATCTGCAAGGTGCCAAGTAGTATGTTAGGTACTTCATATACATTGTGTCGCTAATCCTCAGAAAACTCTCTGAGACAGGTCCTCATTTTACAGAGGGGGGAAACTGAGGTGTAGAGAGTGGTGTCATTAGGTCTAAAGTCACACCGTGATAAAGTAATGGAATTGGGATTTGGTCCTGATTCTGATTCTGTTTGAGCAACATTCTGTGCTCCCTTCCCTTGGCATCTGATTATTGCCTTGTATCTATCCAGTTGCTATAGGCAGCCTGTCTCGATAGGTTTCTGTGATTGGTCTTAGGGAATCAGGAAACTGAGGGGAGGAAGGGGAAAGAATTGCTGTAAGGGGGTTAGAGCTCCAAGAGTCTGTGGGACAAAGCAAATTCCTCCTGGGAACTACGAACAGGGTCCCTCCCTCTTTCCTTTACTTCCCTCCTTCTTACCACAGCCTGATTGGGGGATGGGAACCATGGCCCCGAAGGGCGGGCTCTTGGCAGATGCAGAGCTAAAGGCAGCGCCACAAAGGCCCACATCCTGGGTCACCTCCCACTCAGAACCACAAGGAATCTGAACAAGAACGCCAACATTTCTCTAAACCACCAGATTGCATTGCCTCTTCCCCGACCAAACCTTCTCTTCTCATCTCCCTTTAGAGATGGAACTCTAGATTTCAGTAAACAAATCAACCCCTCTCTCTGCCTAGCAAGTCAAAGATCAAACTCCTAATGTTTTCCCGGAACTGCAGAGAGCTGCATATTCATCTCCACTCCTGCCTTGGCCTTCGAACATGGTTCAGAAGGGCCAGTGGGGGCTCTCTCACTCCTGTTCTGCACCAACTCAAAGGTAGGACGTTCAATCACCTTCTTCAGGGAACTTTCCAGAAAGCATTGCGTTCCTCCACAATACCTAACTTTAATTCCTGGTGTCAAGTCTTTGCCCTTTGGGCTTTAGTGGATGGAAAAGTCACTGCTTGAATTATGACTCTCCCAACAACAAATAAAACCAGAGAATCCAGCTACTCTTCTCGAAGCCAATAGCTGCAGTGTCTTTGCTGGTTGACCCCACTTTCCAGCTCCCCAAGAAAAAAGCATAGGATGGAAAGTAAAGTAAAACTAAGATGGAAGATATTGGAAGAAAAGTCAGAGTAAGACAGAAAATAATAGGCTGAGTAAGTAGACAAATTAGACTCTTGGCTACCGTAATTGCCAGTGCCATCACAATTGTCAATCGTACTAGTCTTCATCATCACATCATTGTTGTTAACTCCTTCATTAGCACCATTGCCGCTGTCACTGTCTTCACTGAAAGTAATTTTACGATCACCACCATTTTTGTCACTAATGAAACCTATTGTGTGGTCCCTGCCTTCAAGGGCCCACGAATTATTTATACGTCCTCAGATGGAAAGTCAAGATGA